>JAQQSW010005171.1:0-14261 GCA_028646575.1 Pseudocheirus occidentalis | reverse complement strand
ACACACACATTTTTTTACTTGTTGATTATCATAGTTGTCTTCCTGTAGAGCAGGGGCTCTTAACTGGGGGTCCATAGACAACCTCCTCCAAAGGAGTTTGCAAATAGATTTGAGAGGGGAAATCTATAGTTGTATTGTCATTTCCCTTTGGTTTCCATTGTAATACTCTGTGTTTTGTTTTACTCATTTAGAAGCATTATTCTGAGAAATGGTCCACAGGCTTCTCCAGACTGCCAAAAGTTCAGAAATCCTTGTTTCCATCTTGTAAATGGCCTCCCTCAATAGGACTGAATGCAATACTCCAGACCAAAGCCAACTACATCTGGACTATCACTGCCTTCTTCCTGGAGATTGATTGACAATCATTTGATCATCGTAACCATGGAAAGCCTGTACGTAACATCGTAACATCATTGGAAAGATAACAGGCCCTGGAGTCAGAAGGCCCAGCATCTTATCCTGTCTCTGATTCACCTGCATTATTTGGGCCAAGCCAATTAACTTTTCTGTGACTCAGTTTTCCCATCTATAAAATCAAGGGATTGAACTAGAGCTAGATGGTGTCTGAGGCCCTTTGCAGTTCTAGATCTATAATCTTATGACTTCTGTGATTACCATTATGCTTGTCATACAGCTTATGAAAATGGGACCTGGAAAGTTTGTGACTGACCCCCAAAGTCAAGTAGATGTGATTTGAATTCGTCTCTCATTGTGCCAAGTTCGGTGTGTTTTCCACCGTAGTACATTACCTTTAAAATGTTCTATATTCTTCTATTACTACATATTACCAGAGTCTACAGGTTCCATAGTTTTAAAGCCAAGGCCCAAGTTAAAGGGAAGAACGACCACTGTACAAGACTGAAGGACAAGGTCCACATTTTATTCACTTCTCATCTAGGTATCTTTCTTCAAGAATGTTAGAAATATCAAGGAAAAGTTTCATGTAAAAATTCATAAAAGACAAAAATGATAAGGATTTAACAGAAACAGAAGAGATTAAGAAGAGGTTGCAAGAAGACACAAGAGAACTATACAGGAAAGGTCTTAATCACTTAATATCACTAATATCACTTAATATCACTTAATATCACTAATATCACTTAATATCACTGATATCACTGACAGCTATGATGGTGTGGTTACTGATCTACCACAAGACACCCTGGAGAATGAAGTCAAGTGGGTCTTGGGAAGCATGACTAACCATAAGTTTACTGGAGATGATGGAATTCTATTTAAAACCATAAAAGATGAGCTGCACTTGATTAGCCAGCAAATTTGGAAAACTCAGCAGCGGCCACTGGTTAGAAATCCTTAAGAGGGCAATGCCAAGGAATGTTCAAATTACTGAACTGCACTCATTTCATATGTCAGCAAGGTTATGCTTAAGATTCTTCAAGCTAGGCCTCAGCAGTATCTAAACCAAGAATCACCAGAAGAGCAGGCTGGTTTTTAAGGAGGCAGCAGAATGAGGGACCAAATTGCCAACATTCACTGGATTACAGAGAAAGCAAAGGAATTCCAGAAAAAAAAATCTGCTTCTGCTTCATTGACTAACTAAAGCTTTTGACTGTATAGATCACAACAAAAATGGGGTAAGTCTTCAAAGAGATGGGAGTATTGAATCATCATATTTGTCTACTGAGGAAATCTGTATATGGGTCAAGAAGGAACATTTAGCACCAAATGTGGAATAACTGATTGTTTTAAAATTGAAAAAGGAGTATGACAAAGCCGTACATTGTCACCACATTTGTTTAACTTATATGAGGAGTACATCGTGTGATATGCCAGGCTGGATGAATCAAAAGCCAGAACTGAGGTTCTCAGGAGAAATATGAACAATGTCCAACATGTAGATAATACTACTCTGATGGCAGAAAATGAAGGGGAATTGAGAAGTCTCTTGATGAGAGTGAAAGAGGAAAGGGTAGAAGCTAGCTTGAAGTTTGACATCACAAAAAATCTAAGATTTAGGCAATTGGTCCCATCACTTCCTGGCAAGTTGAGAGAGAAGAAATAGAAGTAGTATCATATTTTATATTTTTGGGCTCAAAGATCACTACAGATGGTGACTATAGCCATGAATTTAAGATGCTTGCTCCTTGTAAAGAAAGCTATGTCAAATCTGGACAGCACACTAAAAAACAGAAATATCACTAAACCAACAAAGTTTCATATAGTCAAAGCTATGTTCTTTCCAGAAGTAATGTATGGTTGTGAGAGTTGGACTATAAGGAAAGCTGAGCACCACAGTATGCTTTCTAACTGTGGTGCTTAACAAGACTTTTGAGAGTTTCTTAAACAGCAAGGAAACCAAATCAGTCAATATATAACAGAAAGTAATTCAGGATATTCACTGGAAAGTCAAATGCTGAAACTGAAACTTAAATATTTTGGCCACATAATGAGAATATAGGACTTATTGGAAAAGATGCTGATTCTGGGAAAGGTTGAAGGCAAAGGGAAAATAGATTATTGAGGGGGAGATAGATAGTATCATGGAAACAATGAACATGAGTCTAGCCAGATTTTGAGAGCAGAGGATAGAAAGGCCTGGCATGCTATGGCCCATGGGGTCACTAAAACTTGGACACGACTGATTACTGAATAATAACATCTTTGTTATCTCTCCCAGTGTCTTGTCTATAAGAGAACAGGGCCTTATTTTTGAGAGATCCTTAATAAGCATGTATCATTGGTGTTGCTGAATTTTCATTGCACAAGCTTGGCTCATAAGGACAAACCTGGGCATCTCATCTTTTGAGCTGTATCCCACGCCCTTATGCCTCTTCTACCCCACCCCTAGAACTCTAGGCTCACATAGGCTAGACCTGATCCTGGGGGTTTGACTCTGAGAGTTTTTTTGTTGGATCCATCTCTTTTTCCTTGCCTCAGCCCTGGAGTTAATCCTGCAAACACTCCAAATTAGTGCTTAGGTCAAGCTCATGTGCATCTTTTCCTAAATGTCCTGAACAAGGTACCTAATATATAAAGATACCTACTATGTGAGTATTAGATATAGGACAGTCTTCATTTTGCCCCCACAGAATGTGCATAAAGCAGTGGAGAGTCATAGGAGTCCTTAAACAAATACCAAGTGAGTTGCTTGGGAAAAAAGACTTAATGATTTTTTACAAATATCTATCTGCCTACTTAGAACAGTGCTTTGCAAATAGCAAGCACTTAATTTTTCATTTGTTCATTTATTCATCCATTCCTTCATTCATCCACTATCTTTATGAGATCATCCCAGGCTAATAGGTGTGTAGACTTATAGCTGGAAAGTTCCTTAGAGAACATCTGGTCCCACATCTCCACTTTAAAGAGGAAGAAACAGAAGTGAAACAATTTGTCCAAAGTCAAAGAGTTAAGTGCCAAAGTGAAGGTTCGTGCTCTGATCTCCTCATTCTTGGCCCAGTGATCTTTCTACTGCAATGTAGTACTTCAAGGAGTACAAGGAGACTTCTTAGAATTTCTGTTACTTTCCCAGCTTCCTTCTCAAAATGTCCCTTTCTCCTTTGCCCACAGCAGTGCATTTATTCCAAAGTGAAAATATGTTCTGATTTACCCTATCCTTTAAAACAAAAGTCTTTTCCATTATACTACTCCTCCCCTTCTGTTGAGTTCAAAGTGAACGCAGGTTCAAAACCCACTTGGGGTCACCCTATGTTGTGGCTTACGCTTAAATTCAGCTTGGCATCACAGGTACGAGGGTTTTCCACCAGTTTAAAAAACCAGTAGACACCAGTTAGTAGCAGAAATACATTTAAAAGTACTTGGATATTTGAAGTTTAAAAAGGCATAATCAAAGGATTAAAAGGACCCAAAATACAACTTCCCCTCCACGGTGACAACCCCAGGAAGCACCCTGTGGTCAATTTAAGCTCTGGGGCCGCCGAAGCTCACTCAGACTGGCTAATGAGAGTGATTGTTAAATTTTGAGCATGAGCGTTTATGCCTCAGAAATGAACAGATACTACAAAAGGGCCTTCATTTGCTGCTGTGTTGTCTTGATTGTTGATTGTTGTTGATTGTCTTGACTTAAGCAAGTGATAGAAGAAATTCTGGTCATGTAAAGTAAACTTAAAAGTGTATGTTGTGTCTAGTTTTTGAAAGTCAGTAGTAGTTAAACATTTACCAACACATCACTGATCCTTCCTGCCTCCAGACTAATCTTTTATATATATATATATAATTCAAAGCACTTGGTTTGCAAAGCACCACAAGGGGCTAAGTGAAGGGAAAGGGCAAAGAACAAGATGTGGACACAACATCTACCATAGCCCCGGGAGCCTGTTCAAGCTCTCTACTCACAACTCTACTTCCCGAGTCCCTATCGACATTCCTTTCATCATGCCTGACAAGTTCAAAACAAAGGGTGCTGATTTCAGCAGTCTAGTAAACAGGAAATCCTTCAGCAACACCCAGAGTCATGCTCTTCCATGGATTTCCATGCCGCCTAAATGATCCTCACTCTAATACCAGACATCTTAACATGATTCAGTACTGTCTCTTCCATAACATTCACTGATATTAATGTAACCAGGGGTTGAACAGGGCATACCCAAAGATGCTCTCCCTGGTTCTGACTGACCATGTGGGCTAAGTGGGCACTTAGATGCTTTGGGGATAACACTGGTTGCTTCCGGACATTCATGCGCACGATTCAGTGCTAAGATGGTTAGACCCCTGGAGATGAGGAGACATTCTCCTCACTGGCCACTGAGCTAAAGATGACTCAGAAGAGCTACAAAAAAGGGAGAGATGGAATGACTCCATCCTGGTTCTCTGCCTTCAACACTTCAGGTGGCCTCATGTGGCTTTTGAACTTCCTGTGAGGAGTGAGGGATGGACACCTCACCTTATCCCCCAGCCCAGTCAACATTTAGCCATGGGTACATGGTACCTAAAACCCAACTCCTACTTAGGCAAATCTTTGGTTTGGGGCTACCTCATCTGTTTTCTCTATCCTGATCTTAGGTGAATTTTCTGGTCTTTTGGTCAAAGTTGACTGACAGGATAAGCACTTGGCACTTATTCTAGCATGACCATTGGCAAAATGATTATAATAATAATTAGTAGCAGGTACTATTTGCATGGCACTTTCAGGTTTGCATCATTTGATCTCAATAGCATCCCTGTGAGGTAGTACACTATCACTATCCTAATTTAAAAGAGCAGTTAAGCCACCCAACAAGTAAGTGTCTGAGGCAGGATTTGAACTCAACTCTTCTTGATGTCAATTTAAACACTAACAAATATACCTCCCAGAACTTTCTGGCAAGAGAATGAACACCATCCCTGACCCACCTGGTTGGATGATATCTGCTGTAACAGCCCAGAGCTTAGGTGAAATGTGGAGTCCCTATTCAGTACTCCCACTAACTGCTTTACTTTCTAATGAGTTTTAAGTATCCACCTCCTCAGAAAGAACATAACTAAAAGGAGAAGTTAAATTACTGAATATTTGATTCTTCAAACAATGGACATGTGTTTTCTGTCCACCATTTTTTGTTTGTATGAAATAAATAACTGTTTCATATTGTATATTTAATACCTGGTTCATATTGTATATTTAATGTCCTTCTGATTTCTACTTGGGGGGGGGTATTTTAAATATGATTGTAAGGAAAGGGAGTTTCATGTATCTTCTTAGAGGCCAGAATTCCCCTAGAATGAACCCAGTCCAGATAATATGCATGTATCCAAAGCACAGGGCCCCTTAGCAGAGGGAGAGGAATATTGCCCTACCCACCTCTTCTCACTGCCCAGATTTGGTTTGTTAGTTTTATTTAGAGCTTTCAAATGCACAAAGCTCTTTAAAAAGTTTTATTGATGATCTCTTTTTCAAAATATCAGCATTACTTCCTAATAACTTCCTCTCCAAACTCCACTGTAGAACTCTCCCTTATAACATAGAAATACTATTGGCCATCTCTGACACAGCATGCCCCATTTTGCATCTACATTCCATAAGATCTCTTAAAATAGAAGTCATGGTTCTGTCAAACCTCTAAAGTCAGAATTGGTCACTGAATTGTTCAGAGACTGGAAATCTTTTAATGATGTTTTCTCCTACATTACTATGGAGGTCATAATTTTAATTACCCTAACAGGTCTAATTACTTTACTTCACATCCAATCATAAAAATCTTCTCAAGTTTTTTCTGAATTCTGTATATTTATTTTTCTTATAGTGAGATAATTTCCCATTGTGTTCATGTTCATCAAGAAGCAATTTTTAAATGCCAACCAGGTACCAGGCACTATACCAACTGCTGGGGATGCAAGGAAAGACAAAGACATTATCCCTGCCCTCAGTGAGATCATATTTTAATGAGATCGACCACATGCAAATGGTTATGTGCACTTAAAGACATACGGAGTAGATGAAAAATAATCTCAGAGGGAAGCCACTAGGTTGAGGATCAGGAAAAGTCTTGACAGGTTGTTCAGCTGTTCTTCAACTGATGAACACCAAGGGTGGGCTAGTAAATGTTGAAAAATCAGATCTCCAGGGAAAAAACCATAAGCACAACATTTTATGTTAATCTGCAGTATTCACTTTCTCCAATCCAGACAATCAATAAAATAAACTTCAATGTGTTGCATCTGATGATTTTTGAGGTGTAGGTGCTCACAACAATCAGCTCTCCAATCAAAAGGAGATGGTTCCAACACTCTCCTGGTGAGCACCCTCTTTCTTGTTCTTTGCAAAGCACTTTACACAAATTAATTCATTGGAGATTCACAATAGCACTTAGGAAGGAAGTGGTACAGATTGAAGTGTCCCATTTTACAGATAGGGAAACTAAAGCTCAGACACTTGGCAATGCTCACGTAGCTAGGTAGCATCCAGGTCCTTCTGACTCCAAGCCATTTAAAGCAAGTTACCTCTTTCATAATAACAACCAGCATTTCTGTGAAGCTTTAAAGCTTACAAAATGCTTTGCGTATATCATTTGCTTTCAACCTAACAACAATCCTTTCTCCCAGATGAGATTTCAAACCACCCTTGACTAAAGAATTCACTCCCACAATCTCTTGTGACCTTCATCTCCCATTCCAAGACCCATCAATTTTCTCAGTGTTTAATGGGTCTTTCCCCCACTAAGTACGAATGATGAAGGCATACTTCTCTGTTTAAATAAATACTGTTTAAAACTTGAGAGGTAATGAGGTATAAGAAACAAGGCTGAAATTTTGAGGGGTTTCAGGAGCTAGCCACTTAAAATGCAGAATGTATTTAATTGACATGCTTGCCCAAGAGAGATGTGATAAGAATAAATCTAGAAATAAGGAAGAGACTGCTTAAAGAAAGGGTGTAAAGGGAGAGATAATGGGCCCCCCTCCAAAAAAAAGCACCATAGACTCTTACACAAAGCAAAAAGAGCAAAAAGGTCACTTTCATCAATTTTTCTATATCCAGAAAATATTGTCAAAATCCCCTCTGGCCTCCTCCTGGTGGTGGCACATAGAGGTTCCTGGAGTCTGTGTGTGACGGGGACATTTGTAAAAGGAGGCACACTTGGCACTTTCTCCACTTCAGTCAAACAAGGCTACATGCTGGCTTACCCTGCCCAAGCTCTTCCCAGCCCCCTGTCCTCAGGCAACACACAGGCCATTTCACTGCATAGGCTAACCCCTGCTTGTCATGCTCTCCCTCCTCAGGTCAACTCTTAGGATCCCGAATTTCCCACAAAGAATAGTCCAAGAGCTACATTTTTATTGTTGCTGTTCAGGCATGTCTGACTCTTCACGGCCCCATCTGGAATTTACTTGGCAAAGATATGGGAGTGGCTTGCCATTTCCATCTCCAACATATTTTTCAGATGAGGAAACTGAGGCAAACAGGGCTAAGTGACTTACCCAGGACCTACAGCTAGCAAATGTCTGAGGCTGGATTTGAACTTAGGTCTTCCGGACTCTAGGCCTGGCACTCTATCCACCAAGCCCTCTAGCTGCCTCTCAAAAGCTATGTAAGACCTATCTAATTCTCTGCAGCTTCTCCCACAGAAAATACTTAATATTTAATATATGAATATACACATATGCATATATGTATCTTTATAAAGGTATGTTACTATAGTATTTATTATAAATATATACACATAAGTGCATAGTGAATGATACATGTGTGTAGGGGTTAATACACATAAAGAATATTCAATTTATATATGTAATGTATTAAATATGTTCTATATACACACATGCATATATGCACACACATTACTAAATACTATTGACTAATTTTATTGAGCATGACTTCCTTGGGAGCCCACCTGGATTTCAGTCTCAAAAGGGTTTTGTTTTTCAATCTAAGCATCTCATAATATGACTTTTCTTGACCTGAAATTAGTCTGTTCTAATCAGTGTGTGGGAAACAGTTCTCACTTTTCACTCAGTTAAATTCAGGAAACATTTAGGAAGCACCTGCTGTGTGTCAGGCACTGTGGATACAAAGACAGACAAGGAACCCTCCCTGCCAACAAGAAGCTTACACTCTATTGGAGGGAGGAATATAAAACATGCACAAATAAATAGTGTGAGGTCATCTGAAGTCGAGAGAATTAACAAGTGGGGGATCAGGGAGGTTTCATCCATCAGTGGCCTCTGAGCTGAATCTTAAAGAGAGATCAGGATGCTGGGAGAGGGAGATGAGGAAAGAGCTCACATCCAGCACAGAGAGCCAAGCCTTGGAGGCTGGAGATACAAAGTCAAGGCTTTGGTCAAGAAAGTCAAGGCTTTGGTCAAGTAGGATGAAACAATTCGTCCTACTTGACCAGAGCAGAAGGCATAGGCGAAGGAGTAAGGCTTAAAAGGCATTTTGGAACCAGACTGAAGAGAGTTTTATATGCCTGATTTGGAAGTTGGCATTTTGTCCCCTGAAGAGGCTTTTGAAGAGCGGTCATACCTATGTCTCAGGAAGATTACTTAAATGTTATATGAAATGTGGAATAGACAGACAGAGAGGTTGGAAGTTAGGAGGGTAAGGAAGAGGCTGCAATCATAGCTAAGATACTAGAGGTCAGCTGGGCGGTGCAGTGGATAGAGCACCGGGCCTGGGATCAAGAGAATCTAAGTTCAAATCTGGCCTCAGACACTTACTAGCTGTGTGACCTTGGAAGAGTCACTTAACCTCTGTTTGTTTCAGTTTCCTTATTGGAAAAATGGGGGCAATATAAAAGCATCTACTTCCCAGGGCTGTTGAGGCTCAAAGGAGAAAATAAGTGTTAAGCACAGGCCTGGCAAAGGCTGTGATAATTAGCTTTAGCAATTATTTTGTTATCCAAAGTCATTAATATTATTATAAGCCCGAATGAGGACCATGGAAGGAAGATAAGATGAGACTTGATGGCTGATTCAGTGTGGGCAGAATAAGGAAAGGCAGGAGTCAGGATGCCCCACTAGCCTGGGGGCGTGAATGGGTGAACAGTAATGCCAAGAGCAGAGATAGGAGGGGAGGGGAGAATAGAGGAGAAGAAAGCTTTCCAACAAGCTGACCTGACCCAGAATTTCTTCCAGCAGAAAACAGTGCTGGCTTTGTACACCTACACTGCACTGTCCCCTGAAGGCTCCTTGAACACTTTGGCCTTGCAATTTGCAGGGAGCAGGAGATGTAATTAGTTGCAGGCTTTCGGATTCCTTCTGCTATTTCTCTCAATTCTCAGGGTGATAGGACAATTATTCAACATATCAGCTCTCAGATGTCATAGATTTTGTTTATATCACAAGATAATAGTGTGAGTAGTGGGAGGCTCTGGGAGACTCCAAACCATATTTCACAGCAACTCATTACACAACCTCTGGTCACTTCCGTGGATGCTTCAGAAGCTAGCCAACCATGAGACATGCTGGGGGCCAGAGGAGAGCTGGGGGGTGGGCCTAATCTGGCAGCCTTCCTACTAGAGGCATTTTACAAGCAGCAACTAATTAGGTTTGTTGCAGCAACTCAAGATTCCTCAGAAGCATGTCCCGCTGATAAAATGGAAGGTACCACCTGATAAGGAGCCCAGAAAAGACACACACACACACACACACACACACACATATACCACATACACATACACACACATATCACACAAACACACCATACACGCACACCACATGCACATACACACACATACACACACCACACACACATACACACCACACACACACCATGCATACCACACAAACACACCATACACACACACACAAACACACACACATATACATCCTTTCCAGGAAGGAGGAATAAATTCCCTCTGATGCTACTAAGAGAGGGGAGATTGGCCCAGAGAAGGGACTTCATTTGGAGGCAACCAGGCTTCTAACAAAGGAAAACTAGTCTGCTAGCCAGAGCAAACCTGGCCTACACACAGCATCTTAAAGACTTTCACTTTCACTAAATCTCAAAGTCAAAAATACCAGATTCTAGCCCAGACTTTGTCAATCAGTAGACATATGAGTGTGGTCAGTGTTTGCTAATAAGTTGTGGAACTAAATGAATTCTTTTCACAGGACTTGAAAACCTATGACTGCCCCTTAGCTGGTAAGAGGCTGGGGGAGACGCATCCGAAAGGCCATTGATCTCAGCAATGTCCTCTGGACTCTCCTTGGAAGCAATGACTCCAGGAACAGGAAACATATACAATGTTATGGAGTGTTAATGGTAAAGAAAATACTGACATCCTGGATCATAATTTCATTTGACACTTTATCAACTCTCCTATTTTATTGTATTTACCATCTACTCAATTAAGAGAATTCTTTTCTCACACAATGATTAAACATTTATAGGGATCATAAATTTGTGTGACACAACCACCCTGACCTAGGATGGTCCTAAAATGTATTTAAGTTCTCTCTTTTTCTGTTGTTCATCAGTCAGTTTGACTCCTTGTACAAGTCTGCTAGTTTTTAAGGGAATAAAATGCTGTAACTATTTTTTTTTAAAAAAAGGATCATTTAATATAGAGTGGTTAGAGCACTGGCCCTGGAGTCAGGACCTGAGTTCAAATCTGGCCTCTGACACTTAACACAAAACTAGCCGTGTGACCTTGGGCAAGTCACTTAACCCCAATTTCCCTGCCCTCTGCCCTCCAAAAAAAAAAGCAAAAAAAAAAAGAATCATTTAATCCATCCTCTTCAGGGAACGGAGTCTAAATTTTACTGACTTGCCCAGAGGGACAAGAGTCTAAAGAAGTATTTTAACTTGGGTCTTCCTACTTCCAAGTCTAGTACTCTGTCTTACGCTCCATCCAACTGGAAGATTTTGTCTTGCAATGGAGGAATAATCATCTGTTCAAGAGAAAAAAATAGGAAGTGAAGCTTCCCCCAAAAGTAGAAAAATTCATTAGTTGGAGGGCCCGCAGTGAAAGAGCCGGTGAAGTCTCAGGTGGAGGGGGGTCTCCATCCTTTGAAATGGACATGACAGAGATGACAATGCACAGACTTCCCATGACTTTACAAATGGGCTAGCCAGCTGCTTACAGCAGTCTTCCCTAACTCACTGGGAGCTTTGACTTTTTGCAACCACTGTACATTGTGGCCATGCTCTTTCTTCTTACCTACTTACCTTGTCTAGCACAGAGGAGAGGAGTTCTCTTCAAGAACTAGTCTCAGTTGCTACCCAAGTTCCAACTGATTACCAAATCAGCCCAAACAATGCTCTTGTTTCCAATCTGGGGTCCATTTCTGAGGAGAAAGCACAACCTTTCATTGTGTGTGTGTGTGTGTGTCTTTTATTTTCAGGCATTTTATTCATATGGTCCCTTACCCAGGCAACTGTATTGTTAAGGTATTTTTGTTTAATAAGAAGATCTTTCCCATCCATTAATAGGCCCATGAGACCTACTGAAGTCACATGGAAGCCTGAGTCACATGAGTCTGTGATGGAAGGAATTTGTTGAACGGGTGGAGCAGAAAGGCTGGAATAGGAGAGACTTAAGTTGGAGCAGAAATGGGAGGATTTGATGAGAGTATTTAGAACTGAGGGTGAGAGAGGAAGCAGGCAACAAGCTTTGAGTATTTGTTTGTGGGAAGCCCCTAAGAGCGGAAAGGCTTGGGAGTGGTGGTGCCCCCAGCATTGTTAGTGTGTATAGATTTCTCTATTGCTATGATAGATGTGGCTTTCTGGTGTTTGAATAAGTGTTTTGGCTCTGTCTTCCATGTAGAGAGTCTGTTATATTTTGCAATTCAGAATTATGCTGACATATTCATAACCACTGTAGGTGCTGTGAATATCATATTAGTGCTGCAGCAACGAATGCTCCTCCTTATCCTCTATGGGTGTGAATGGGTGTGAATGTGTAACAGTTAATCCCTATTATGTGACCTTTCCACCTAGGCCTTCCCCAACCCCTCTTAATTCAGTTAATTACTTCTTATTTATCCCATATATTCCATATATATATATATATATACATATATATATGAAATATATATATGAAATATATATATGATTTTGTATGAATTTTTGCTCATCCCCCCTTAGATTATGAGTTTCTTGATCTCAAGGACTGCTTACAGCAGTTCCTGGCACACAGTAGGTGCTTTATACATGTCTATGGATTGAATAAAACTATCTTAACTCTGCTACTTACCACTTGTGTGAACTTGGGCAAATGACTATCCTTCCCAGGGTCTATAAAATGAGTGGGGGGAGGGGGTAGACTAAGGGGCCTTTGAGATTCCTCTAACTGTGATCCTATGTTTAAATCCCACTTCTGACATTTATACTTACTCCCTGCTGGTAGGAATGCCTGTCCGCCCCTGTGTGACCTTGTACCAATTACTTCCCTCCTTTGGTTTCAACTTCTTTATCTATAAAATAACTGGCCCCTGAAGTTCCTTCCAGCTCTATATTAACAATTATATCCTGGGTTCAAATGCCATCTTTCATACCACTTGTGTGACCTAGGGCAGAATAAAATCTCCATGAGTCTAGTTTTTCTCATCAATAAAATGAGGAGTTTGTACAAATGGACTCTGAATTCTATAACTGTGACCTTATGATCCTACGATAATTTTTACTATAGTCTTTAAAAATGTACAAAAAGTAAAAATGCTGTTAACAAATTAAAGTGACTGTCTACTGATTGATTGAGAAGCCTCACTGGGAGCTTCCTTTTTCACTGTTTCTCATTAACTCTTATACTCATGAAGCTTCCCCAAAGAATGCCCAATAAACAGCATTTCATGTCCCCCATGCCAGCCAGCTCATTAAGAAGCCAGATTTGCTAGAGTTGCAATCACATCCTAGGAGTAAATTAAGGCACTCTGGACAAGGGATAAACTCTTTAGGTCCAACAAACTTTCATCACGCTTATGCAAGACCAGTTCCTCTCCACAGGGCAATAATCAGACTTGGTTCCTCCTGAAGTAATCAAGTGTCTGAGCCAAAGGACAGGCCCAGAGGCAGCTGGAATGCAGAAATGATGGATTTCAGTGCTCTTTCTTCTGGATCAGAGGTCTTTATTAAACACTTGAGGATGGGTTTTTTCTTTCTCTCTTTCTTTTTAAGTACTGAAGGAAAGAGCAATTAGGTTGCCTATTCTTTGCCAAACTTAAAACAAAACTATAGAATTCAGCATCTCGAGTTCCAAGGAACTTGGACCGAAAGAAGAAAAGTCAGCTCTTTCAGAAATTGTTCAAGGGGAGAAAGGCAGCTGTGTGTGTGTGTGCCGTACTAGAGGTTACTCTTTCACTAACTAAAGAAAGCTACCCAACCCAAAAGAAAGGTCCATTCTCCTGATGAGTGGGGCACTGCGTGTAACCCATAATGTTTGACAGTGTCTCTGGCAGGCTTTGGACCCAGTCATTACCAGGGATGCTGTGGAAGAGGATGCACTATAAACAGCTCCCCACTCAAAGACAGAATCGACCTTTCCCCTTGGCCTAAGTGACGTTCCCTGTTTGCTAACACAGTGTAGTGCAGTGAATAGAAAGTTGAACTTGGGGCCTAGGAGACTTGAGATTGAATTCTGCTGAATGGGCTAGGATTTGATATTCCAGTCTCTTGCCATGGTATGGTTGCTGTTGATGTTGGTGCTGCTTCTGCTGTTCTTCTTCTTTTCCTAGCCCTCCAGAGGCAGGCTGTGTGGATGAACGAAGAGAGAGCTGACCTCAGTGTCATGGGATCATGATCACATATCAAGAGCTAGAAGGAATGTCCAAGAATATTTAGGGCAAACTATTCATTTTTCAGATAAGGAAACTGAGGCCCATAGAGTTAAATGACTTGCCCAAGCACACAAGGAGTAAGTGGGAAAGAC
>JAQQSW010005170.1:0-14262 GCA_028646575.1 Pseudocheirus occidentalis | reverse complement strand
GAGAGAGAGAGAGAGAGAGAGAGAGAGAGAGAGAGAGAGAGAGAGAGAGAGAGAGAGAGAGAGAGAGAGAGAGAGAGAGAGAGAGAGAGAAGGGAAAAAGTAGTTGCTTTCTAACAGCTGTGGCATTTCTGAGATCCCAAGCCATGCACCAGGCCCTCCCATCACCACTCTGAGTTTTTACATGGTTTTGACCTCCCTTTTATTGTTAAGGCAAACAGATGTGGGGAAGCTGCTCTCAAAGAACTAACCTACTTGCAAATGTCAGAGAACATGAGAGATTTTGGAAGCTCTTTGACCTAAATTCCATGGAAATGGTGGTATTTCACCCCTCAGAAAGAGACAGGTCAAACCACTGGCTCCCAGCGGCCTCCCATCCCCCTCTTCTTGAGAGGTGAGAATCTCTTTTGTGTTTAGTGGCAGAGGTTGTTCAGACTTTGACATGAAAGTCTGCTCCAGTGCTTTCCTGGCTAGAATGCTCCAGCGTAGGTAGGAAGTGCAATGGCAGGTTGGGCCTATTTTATAGAAAACCAAGCCTCCAAGAGGTGAAGTGAGTCGCTTGTAACCACACTCCACATTTGTGTCTGAGCTAGAACTGAACTGCTCAGTTCCAAGGCTAATATTATTTCCACCATGATAAAGCACCTTTTTTTGTTTAAATTTAAAAAAATCAAGTAGCAAATGTTTTTAATTAAGCTGTCCCTCCTCCAATTAAGCAAATAAAACAACAACCCAAAACAAGCTTTATACATATTTACATAGTCTAGCAAAACCAATTCTGAAATTTACTATATCCAAAAATCTCTCTTTCTGCATTTCACAATGATTGCCTCTGTGGCAGAAGGTGAATACGTGCCTGATTCTTCAAGACATTTTTGAGAAGATAGTCAATAGAGGCAGTGTGTCACACTGGAAGGAACTGACTCTTGAGACAGAGGATCTGAATTCAAATCTCACATGACCATCACCACCACCATCGTCATTAGCAGCAACAGCAACAACACTTACACAGAGCTTTGAGGTTTGAAAGCATTTTCAAATATCATTTCTTTCCCCCCTCATAACAACCCTGGGAGGTAGGTACTATTATTGTTCCCATTTTACAATTGGCGACACTGAGGTACAGAAAGGTTGAGTGACTTTCCCAGGATCACACAGTTAGAAAGTGTTTGAGGCCAAATTTGAATTCAGGTCTTTCTGTCTCCAGTTCCAGCACTCCATTCACAGCGTACCCTACCTAAGCTCACTTTCTACCTCCACTAGTGCTGTGTCCGGGAACCTTATCTTCCCTTGAACACTGACTATCCCCATATGTCCAATACTTGCCAACCTTTCCTTTCAGGAAGTTCTTTCTCAAGTCTGACTTTAGTGTCTCATGCTTGATCTTAAGACAGCTCTCCTTTTTCTCTTGTTATTGGAGAGTAGCTGATATAAGAGTTCTTCACATGTCCTGTCATTTATTAAAACAACAACATCTATTAAGTGCCTACTATTTTCAAGGCACTGTAAGTGGGATGGATTCCAAGCATGATACTGGTCCATCCTCTGTCACATGTACCATCATCCCCTGCTGTTCTCATGAGAATTACATTAAAGTTTTATAAAATGGAATTAGTTGAGGCCACACTAAATCTAGCCTTAGATCTGTTAGGTCATTTTGCTCCATGTTAGTACTAGATTTTCTAATAATTATCAAGATAAAATAAAAATGAGACCAAGTCATAGTTCTCAAGCTAGGCGTCCGAGTCCTTCTGGATACTTCCTTGTGTCCCAGATCTATTAAGGGGAGATATTCTTTTGCTGCAGAAAAAGGTGAATTTCTCTACTTTCTAATTGTCTTGGTCTTTATTTTGAGCTAGTGGAGATAAATATTACTGCCTACCTTTGTTCTTTGCCGACATGGAATCTAGTGCCTGGTATTTCTGAAGAATCCTATGTTTAAAAGAAAAAAAAACCTATTAAAACCAAAATAACTCTGAGAAGGCCTCATCCAAATTTGATCACAACTCCTCCTAGGGAGGCATTGAAGCTGGAAAAATCAAATGTTATTCCCCTTTTTCCACTGTAATTTTTTTCTTTATGTTGCAAACAGGTGAGGATCCTCTGGAGTTTAAATAGATGGGGTGATTTTGCCAGGAACATGATAATGATAATTAATTCTTGGTTGTCTCCATACTAAGAGAAAGAGAAGGAGGGTTTGCATGCTCAAAGGAATGTTCTTGAGGTAAACCTGGGATTATGGCATCCCAGATTTTGAACTGGAAGGGCCCTTAGAGGGCATCTGCCCTAAATTCCCTCATTTTACAGATAAAGACACTGAGGCTGGAAGAGGTCAAAGGACTGGCCCAATGTCACAAATGGAATAAGTAGAAGAGGTAGGATTCCTTGGATTCCAAATCTCTGCTTCAAGAATCAGGGCCTTCCCAGATGGAACCTCAATCTAGGCCTATCCGAAACTTCTCTGCTATATTATAGCCTAAGAGATGTCCTTTACTGGAATAAGGAAGGGAACCCACCCTTATTGACTGACTCAATCGAGCAAGCAAAGGTATAAATAGGGATGTAGGAGCATAGCAGTGATGGTTCAGCCTGGAAGCTTCTGTAGCCTGTGAATTGCTTCCATGCTGGCATTCTACAGCTGGGTTATCCTCCCTTGTCTTCTTCTCTTATTCAATGCCAACCCATACTTTAAAATCCAATTCAAACTCCGTCCTTCCATAAAGTCATTCTTGATTTCAGTTGGCAATGGCTTTCCCCTTTGGAGTTCATGTAACATTTTGTTTTTAAGCTCAATGTGTCTATTATGTAACATTGTCTAATTATAGCTTTATGTTGACGGAAGGTTGGTGATGCTCTAAATTGGGGAGCTCAGTGAAGACAGGCTGTTTCTTATTTAAATTTTGGATCTACCACCAATGCCTAGTGTAGTGATCTGACCACAGTAGGTACTTTGTAAATACTTCTTAAATGAACAAAATAATAAATGAATGAATAAAAGCCTTTCCCAACTCTTCTTAATTCTAGTGCCTTCTGCCTTTTAATTACTTCCTATTTACCCTGTATATAGCTGGTTTGTATATTTTGTTTATTATCTCTCTCATTAGATTGTAAGCTGCTTGAGGGCAAAAGCTGTCTTTTGCCTTTTTGTAACCCCAGATCTTAGCACAGTGCCTGGCACATAGCAGTGGTTTAGTAAATGTTTGTTGATTAGTTGAATGAATGAATGAATGGTCTTTAAGGTCCTCCTCAACCAGAGCCTGACACTTCCCATATTGATCATTTTGAATGTGGCTTGTGTAAGGTTTAGGGACAATATGAGAAATGTACCTGACTTTTGAACTTTAAAAATATTGTTAAGTAAATGAAATATTAAAATATTTCTCTGTCATAGCCTCCATATGTCTCCCTCTTTTCTCCCAGCTTAATTATCTGTGTTTTCAAGAGAATGCCTGGCATAATGTTGGCATTTAAGAAATGCTTATTAACTGACTAACTGGCAGTGGGTGCTTAATGAATGTCTGTTAACTTGAATTGTTAAATTTGTTCTTGTTTTGGATCAGAACAAAGTCAGGGAATGTGATGGGCTCCCTCTTTTCACTGGCCTGGATCACACTACTCCATCCCTGAATGGAGGGATCTTCCTTTCCTACACAGAAATGGAAATGAGGCTCATTGCTCTCCTCCCTTTTCATAGGACCACAGATTTAGAGCTGCAAGGGGTTTTAGAGACCATTGGTCTAATCCACTTATTTTTCAGATGAGGAAACTGAGACAGAAATATTAAGACTTGCCCAGGCTCCCCGAACTCATGCACACCAGAGGCAGGATTCAAACTTAGGTCTTCCTGATCCCAGGTCCAGCACTCTGTCCACTTTTACAAGCTGCTTGCCTTTCTCCCTCCACCATAGAGCACAGCACAGTGAGCAGCTAAGGAGACTTGTTAGGATTCAAGGATTAAATCATACATTTCATATTGTTTCTCTACCCATCTCTCTACAGAGTTCCTTCTCTGAAGCTAAAGAGAACAGTGAAAGTACTCTCCTCTTCCATTCTTGAGTCTTGTGATCTGCTGGGCTGGAGCCAGGATGGGCTGTGTCACCCATGTAAAGGACCAATCATAGTAGAAAGCAGGTTGATTTGAGTTTATCCTTCTTTTGCTTTGTCCCCCTCTAGGTCAGGCTTGTCTCCCATCTCTCTCTGATGCATCATTTTCTTTCCTTGAACCCTGCCTCTTTCTCCCTCTCCTCAATATCTCCTCCCCCAACCCATGTACCAGGTTCTCCATTGCTTTCCCTCCCCCCTTCTCAGAGCTCCTTATCATTATTAGCATTGTTAGTGCATATTATTGAAGATGTTCATGGTGATGACATAATGAATAGAGGACTGAATAGGATTCCAGGAATGCCAGGATACAAATCCTGCTTCTGACAACATGCTAATTCTCCAACCATGGAAAGATTGCTTAATCTAATAAAGCCCCAAATTTCTAGAACCACACATCACAGATAGTAGGTGACAATCTGCATTGATGGAGGAGGGAATTTCCAGCTGGGGAGTTTTCTACTCTAATGAAATCATAAGGGCCGGATTGATTAAATTATGATAATGACAACTTTTGTACCTTGTAGGTGGTTGCTCAGTGTTCTCTGAATTGGGTAATAATGGGTTTATCATATCAGTTGTAAAGTTCTTTTTAATTAATTAATTTGTGGAGGAAATCTCTTTGTAAATGTTTAATTAAATCCCATGGATACATAAGTGGAACTGAATATCATCATGTACATTTACTAATGAGCCTTGAGAAAACCCCTTGAAGAAGGGGGTACAAGTGTTATTGTCCCCATTTTACTGATTGGGAAAATGAGGGTTGGGGAGATTTGAGAGTTGACTAACATTTGGGTCCAGAGTTGTGTGGATGTAGTTGTTTGGGAGAGTGAGCCTATCACGAGAGGACACCATCCAGGGAATGGCTTATATGAGACAAACTCAATCACTGAGCCTTTATGGATCTCCATCCTGGTGCTTGTCAGAATCCCAGAATTCCAGAATTCAATAATTATAGACTTATGTCTGGGAGAGACTCTGGGGGTCACTTAATCTAAAACACTCATTTACAGGTGAGGAAACAAAGGAATATCAAGCTTAAGTGACTGGCCCAAGAATATACAAGGTAATAAGTAGCAGTTGGAAGGGATCTCAGTGGCCTTCTAATTTAACCCTTGACTCAACAAGGATCTCAGCCCCAAACAGACCAGACAAGAGGTTTGTTGTCTAGCTTTTGTTAAGAGTCTTTCAATGAGGAGGAACCCTCCACCTCCTGAGATATTTCATTCTACTTTGGGGTCACTCTAATTGTCAGGAAGTTCTCTAGGTAGATTATACCATTTTTTTTTACTTCTGCCAACTAGCACCAAAAAAAACACATCAAAGCACCCTTCCAATGTGAGAACCCTTCAGATGCTTGAAAGCATTGGCCATGTTCCTCCTAAGTCTCTTCTCCAGCCTAAGTAAGCCTAGGTCTTTCAACCAACATTAACTGGGCAGGATCTTATAGTGCGAAACCAGCTAGATTTCCTCATATTGCCTTCCATGGGCATCCTCCTCTTTTGACATTTAAAGATCCATTTCTGGATCTTTAATGGACCATTTATGGTCCATTTCTGCCTGTCCAATATTATGCTTAACCGCCCCCCCCACCCCTCCACCTCAGTGCTCTATGTGACAGAACAGCCATCCTCGATGACTTTCTGTCCATCATATGTTGATGTCCTATTTCCCAACTCTGTGCTTTTGAAAACTGTCTTCATTTCCTGTGCAACTTTATTCCTTTGGAATTTTCTATCATGAACCCAGGAACTTTATTCTGCAAAGCTGAATCAGCTTTGGCACCCACATCTTATCAGAACCCTCTACTCCTGGGACTGTTCTGATTGAGGGCAAAGGGATGAACTCTTCCCAAATCTCCATTTAAGCAGGGCACCCAGGCCAACCATCTCTTCATTTCCTACCAAGCTGAACTCCTTTGGACTTCCCCTCCCTACCTCATCTTTGTTGCCTGTCCTATATTGTATACTCCTTAAGGGTAAGTCTTTTTCATATTTCTACCTCCTGCCCTTAGCAAAGTTCCTGGTAGGCACACAGCAGGTATTTAATAAATGTTTTTTGACTGACTGACTGTACTCAATGTCTGGAATGTTTGCTTTTCTTTTTTCTGTCTTTTAGAATCCCTGACTTCCTTCAACATTCAGCTCAAATGCCACCACTGACAAAAAGGCCTTTGCCAATCCAGCCTAGGTGCCTTCTCCTCTGAGGTTACTTTCCATCTACTCTGAATGTATCTAGTATCAAGTATTTATGTATGCACTGTCTCCTCCATTTGGAAAGTAAGCTTCCTGAGGGTAGGGATTTAAAGGATTATTTTTTTTTTATATCTCAGATGCCCAGCACCACCCTGGCACATAATAAAGTGAGTAAACACTTGTTGATTGATCCTGGCATTCACTCACTTCCTCTGGACTGTTTGCCTCTGTTGCCCTCATGGGTTGGACCTCAACATGATCTCACCATATCATTATTCATTTAATCAATTGGCTCAGCCTGGACTTTTCCCTTTTCCTTTTCCCTTTTCCTCTAGGTGTGTTCTCTCCCACTGGACCTATCAGTTGGCCTTAATCACCCATGTTGATGCCTACTGCCAACACATAATTGATAAGCAGTAGAAGTGAGATGGAAATCTGTTTCTCTTCACCCCAGGTGAAGGTCTCTTTCCACTACATTGGACCATTGGCAGTAAGGAAGGGCCCCACCCAGGCCTCCCCAACTAAATAGAATCTCATGCTTTCAGATTAACTCCCCTACCTTCCTACCTCCTTCTCCAACCTCAGTGAAAATGCCCATTTTATTAACCAACTAGTGAAAGTACCTGATAAATTACTAGCAAACTGTGTAATTGTCAGGTATATTTACATCTTGAAAGAGTAATGATGGGTTAACTAACAGCACTTGAGCCATAATGGTGGGATTTCAGGCAGTATAGCAGGCCAGTGGAGGTAGGAGGGAGAGAGAAAATGATCTTGTTTCTGTTTTTGACTTGATTTTGGACATTTTTTCCCAGTGCTCTTTGGCATATATGATATAGGTACCTTGGCATCAGGCTAAACAGAGAGAAGAACAGACCTGAAGAACACAAAGCCCCATGGGAGACAAAGTAGAAAGGCAGCCAAGGTAGAGGGTCTCTTTTTCCAAACCATCACATTGAAGGCCATGAATAACAAACTCCCCTCTCAGCCCACTGCCCTAGATGAAATGCAGACACCCAGGGGTTTAATGTGGTCAGCATAAAGGAGAACTTCCAGAGAGTGATAAGCATCTGGCCTGGCCCTCTGGGCCTTGTCTGGGTTTCTTGTTGTCAAGACTAAGTCTCCTTTTTATTTTATTCTGGGGCAGAAGGAGCTTTCTGATATGGTTTCAGGTTACAAGGAGAAATGTCAGTCAAATATTCAACAGGGTCAAGGTTTGAATAAACCCAAGCCAATCTGGGCTGTGGATAAAAATCCTATGAAGCTCAGCAGTCTCTCCGGTCATTTTGTGATTTGTTCCATATTTCTGTGGCCTTGGCTGCAATCCATACTCCCAAAGAGAAATGAAAGCCTTGGTCCTACAACAAGGTATGACTGTGGCTTTCCCTCCCTTTCTAATTCCATGAAATGTCAAAGGGATTATAGCTACTGCTCTCATGTAGCTTGGAGTGAGTGGAAGAATATAGACTGAGTGATGTGAAGGAACCCTGAAAGTGGAAAGGCTGCCAAAGGCACAGGGCCTGAGTTCAAATCTAGGTTTTGCCATTGACTTGGGAAAATGTGACCTTGAGGAAGGTGGAAGCTCGAGAAAGTAAAAACCTCTCTATACTTCAATTTCCTCATCTGTAAGGTGGGGGGAAGGGGTTTAAAGTAAATGACATTCTAGTTCCAATGCTAGATCTGTGATTCTAGGTCAGGGATATTGGATTTTATCATCCTTTTTTCCCCTCTTTTCTTGGTGACCTTGAAGACATCACAGAATGAGCTGCTGGAAGAAGCAGGGCTTAGAACTGTGATCATCTTCTCATGCTTAGTCAACACCTAGATCTGGAGCTCATGAGAGAGCCACCAAAAGATAAGGTAAATATTTGAATATAACCTGTAGGGAGGTCATAATTGAAGTCATGGGAATGATAGATTTTCCCAAGGGAGAAAATACATAGAAAAGAGGAGGCGAAATAAGGCCAGAGCCGTGGTGAATTTGAAAGGCAGGAGGAGGAAGAAAAGATAGGGAATGAGATAGAAGAGAACCAGGAGACTGTAATATCAGGGAAGCCAAGGAAAGAAAGAGAATCTAAAAGGAGTACAGGTTCAAAAACACAAAACTACCAGAGTGAGATAGAAAGAAGTAAAGCAGGGAACTCAAAATCTTCTTTATAGATTTTGACCGTGAAAAGAAGGAGAAAGATGGGATAGTCTTTAGAGGCACTGTATGATCCAGGAAAGCTTTCTTTTGTTTTTTCTAACACTGAATTTTTTTTAAACTTCTATTTATAGGTATAGGTATTGAAATATTTGAAGAAGAACAATAAGTAATCAAACAGCATCCCCACTGAAGGAGGTGTAAATGATAGCACATGTGTAATTTTAATTACTTACCTTATCTTAATTGTTAACCCCAGCACAAAATATGTGAATAGTGACTTTGCCCCATCAGTACATCCCACACAACCCTGGGTGCTACCATCTTGCCTGCCAATGTGCTCTGGGGACGCTGGGACTTCCATCAGCCCTGCATCCGTATCCCCCGAGACTTTCTGTATCCCTCGATGTGAATATAAGTTGCTCGAGAGCAGGGGCTGTCTCTCTTTTCTATGTTTTGTTGAGAGAATAAAATGAATTGGCATTTGTAAAAGACTTTGCAGCCCTTAAAGTGGTGTATAAATGTGTGCTCTGGTTATTATCCAACCAACTGGGTTTGGAACCAAATTGTGGTTTGGAATTATACGAGAAAAGTGTTAAAATTGCCAATGCCCTTTGGCCTAGACCAAGGGACAGAAACAAGGGTCATATCTCTATATCTATGCATCTATGTTTACATATACATGTGTGTAGATACAAATACACAGATATCTCCAATCCTATTCCATTTATTCACATAACATTCTTTTCAGCTATTCACGATGTCTGCACACACACATATATTGGTGATCCTTGTGATCCTGGGGGCTCTTCTGGGCTCTGAAGGTGATACGATGACCATTATCCAGCACAAGAAGACAGGGTGTTGTTTAGGGAGGGGATTCATTCCTCATTGGAATTCCTTATTGCTCCCTGGGAGCAGCTCTTGTTTGCACAGATTCCATTTGAATAGTGGCTTTTGCCTTCCTGGGAGAGGCAGACTGGTCATTTTCCCCTTCCAGTCACCACAAGTCTTTGAAAGACGACGTCCTAGCCTGTACTCATTCAGAACAGGAAAGTGTGACATCTGTGCAAAGACTTAGCTCCCAAGAAGGGTTTCTGTGTCAGCATCTGTATTAGAACCAGGAAACTCATTTCTATAGTGTTGCCCATGTTATAATCTTGACACCCTGACTTTGGCGGTGGGCCATCATTGAACCTTTCCCAAGTCACATTGACATTTTCAAGACGGACAGCCCAAGGAAGGCAACCTTTTAAGGGCCTGAATAGAGACATTGTGAGCACTCCATTGAGTCCCAAAGGAGTTTGCTCTTGGTAAGGGTGGGAAAGCCTCTCTGGTGGCTGAGCTCTGCTGATGGGTGTTGTCCTGAATGACTGTTTATGAATCTGTGGGCCTAGTGGGGGAGTCTGTTCTCACAGAAAGTTTATAAGCCACAGAAGCAGCTTCCAAAGAACATTAAACCTTAGATTTCAATGTCTACCAGGGATTTCATCTAATCCATGCCCGAATCTCGAGGTAGAATGTGTCTCAATGCACTTGAGAGACAAATGTCTATAATCAGACAATCCTCAAATAACAAATGCTTATTAAGTATGGCACTGTGCTAATGAATACACACACACACACACACATACCCATATACCCAGATATACACACACACATCATACATTATTCTCATTTCAGTGTGTGTGTGTGTATGTGTGTGTGTGTGTGTGTGTGTGTGTGTGTTCCTTTGGAGGAGAAAATTTTCTGCCCTTGCTAGATTGCCTGATTTCAATTTTTGTAATTTTCTAATAGAAGATGATTTTCTTTAAGTTTCATTAGCTGCTCGGGCCCCTTATTTGCAAAATAAAAACATTGGACTTTGAAGATCTCTTCCCCAAAGTACTTTTTTTCCTCCAATCTTCTCCTTTAGGAAAAAAAATAACAGAACTGGTGGAAGTATGGAATTCTTTGGCAAGGGTGAAGATGGGATTTGGGGTACAAATGTTTGGGAATCCCACCTGATCTAAAAGGCTCTTCTTTGTTTCACATTATTTTCCTTCTCAGGCTCTATGTTGTAGCCAAACTGGGCTAGTGACTTCCCAATCTCTTCTTGCCTTCTTCCTTTTCTGTGCATTTATAGTCACCCTCCCCTGTCTCTAGTAAACAAGCCTTGTTCTCCCCGCCCACTGCCTCCCTTCCCCCCTCCCCCCCCTCCCCGAAGCTATTTGAAGTCTTTTTCTTCCTTCAAGGCCAAGCTCAGGTTCCTCCTTTAAAGCCATCCCTATGTAAGCCATGAAGCCATGTAATGATCTCCCTCATGCATCTGAGAGGGACCCCTGTCTCTTGCATACAATGCAGCATAATATAATTCGCTGCAATACTCCAGCCATTCATTAAACACCTACTGTATGCGGAACACTGAGACAGAAACTGAGAAAAATACAGTTACATAAAACGCAATCCCACCCCTCAAGGTGAAATATGGCACCTGCATAGTGAGTTATAATTCATTAAGTCCCACCTGAGGTGTTGAAGGGAAGGCTGCTATCCCCAGAGAGCAGGGGCTGTTCACTTTTTTTTACTTCCTCTATGTCAGTAGCTAACTCAATGCTTTGAATATGGGGATAGGGGCTGGACTTTGTGCTTTTATTGGTAGAGGGAACTTGTGGAGAAGGAAACTCCCTCTTCTGATAAAGGTCAGGGTCTTCTCTGACACCCAGATTTAGAGATTTGTGTAGTGCACCCAGAAATTGGATGAGTCACCTAAAGTCAGAGGTGACTTTCAAACAAAGGTGTTCCTGGCTCTGAGGCTGGCTCTCTAGTCACTAGGCTGTACTGCTTTTGCTTTAGAGGGAGGAGGACCTCAAGAATTCTTTGTTAAATTGGATTATTTTATGCTAGCCTGAGATGAAAACACCCAGTTCTCTACCTCCTCTGCCTTTCACGGGACTCCAAACTGAGAGATTTCTCCATTTTCTGGAATCAGCTTCTAATACATCTTATACTTCCTTTGTGTACTTATATTCTATTTTGTGTTAAAGTTAGTGATGGTGGGAGAGAGAGCTGACCTGCACCAATAAGATCTGGATTCAAGTCCTGCCTTTGACACACACCGTTTGACCTTGGCCAAGGCACTTAATCTTTTCATACGTACCTGCTGCAGTGATGTGTACATACTCCTCAAACTAGATGATAACTCACCCCAAATGCAGCTAATTTGCCTTGTAATCTTCACCCGAGCATTCTCAGTGTCAGTGAAATGACCAGACTAATCTCTCTCACTCCCTACTGTGGCCATTTAGTAAGTCTTCATGCTTTTGCCACATTGATATAAACTCCTGGAGAGCAGGATGTATATCTTATTATCCAATAATCAATTATTCTCTAATAATTGATAGGCATCTAGTTTTGTATCTTCTGCAGTAACTGTTCGACAAATGGTGGTTAGCTCTAGAAGATTAGTTATTAGAAGTTATAATTCCATTAGAGGAATACTTAGACTTCAGGATAATGCATCAGACTGACTTGCTCATGCCCAAAGGGGATGTGTGTTTATATGGCAATGTACATCTAAGTGAACAGTAAAGAATTCAGTGGAATTGATTAAGGGTTTCTACTGGCTGTGTCAGATTGTTTAATTTCAGCCTCCAGCCCTTTCCAGGTTCTCTCCAGTTCTCTGTAGTATTGAGTGGTGCATCTCAGACTGTTCATAGACAGGCCTGGCATCCAGCTAGTCCCTGAATAGCCTGGAGCACTGATGCTGTTTCTGCAAACTTAAAAGTTAAACAAAGAATGTCAGTCTCAGAGTTGGAAGGGACCTCAGAGGCTGTTCAATCCTTTCTCTTCTGAACAAGAAAGCTCTTTACAACATACCTAACAAGTGATCCTCCAGCCCTTTGAAAAAGACTTCTTCAAAGAGAGAACCAACTGCCCTCTGGGTAACCCATTCCTCTCCTGGATGGTTCTAATTATTAGGAAGGTTTTCTTGCCATCAAGCCTAAATTATTTACCTCTTTGCAAGTCCCTCTCATTGTTTCTACTTCTGCTCTCAGGGCCAAGGACAAATTTTGTCTCTCACCTGACTGCCGTTCAGACACTTGGACTTCTCTTGAAATCTTCTCTTCTCTAGAATAAACATTGCTGTTACTTCCACCTTCAATCATTTGTCATTTAGCATGACCTCAAAATCATTCAGCAGCCCAACTGCTCTTCCTTTCCACTCTCCCTACTAAAATAGAGTGCTTAGAACAAAACATGGCATCCCAGATAGTATCTGATCACAGTACATGTGGTACAACAAGGCTATCCCTTCCCCTACTCTGACCATTGTTTTTTTTAATGCAGACTAAGATTTCTGTAGTATCACAATGCTCCCTCATATTGAGCTTGGGGTCCACTGAAATCCTTGGGATGTATTCAGATAAACTGCTTTCTGGCCTCTTCTGTTTGTGAAGATGGTTTCGCATAGCCTGAGTAGAAAGCATGGGTTTGGTATGCCAGCTGCTGAATGATCTTGAAGTCATGCTAAGAAATGCTAACTGACTGATTTTTCAATACCTTGTGTGCAGTTCATCTGGGTCTAGTGGTCTGGACTCATCAAAGACAATTCAGTGTTGTCTCATAAGAAAGAGTGTTGACTTTGGAGTCAGAGGATCTGATTCAGATCCTGTCTCTCTCACTAGGCTGTACATACTTATGACTGAGGCAAGTCACTTCTCTGGGCCTCAGTTTCCTTGTTGGTAAACATCCTTCCCACTTTTAATCTTTGATCCTACTATCTCCTTAGCTACTCCTGATGAGCCATTGTTTTTCTTTACAATGGAAAGATCATTCTCCTTGGCAGAGAAAACAGAAACAAAATAAAAACTGAGAAGCTCTGTCTTCTCATTGTTGTCCATTATCATTCATCATCCCATTGAACCTGAGCAGTTTAGGGTTCTTTGTTCTTAAAGGAGCAGATTGGGATAAAATAAATGCAAAGAAAAGGGCTGAAAGTCTATGACAATCACTGGGAATGTCAATTGGCAAAAAATAAGAATAAAACTGTGATTTATCCCATTGTCAAATCCCAGCCTTAGAAGACGGGTGTGATATGAATGAAGATCTATCAAAGGAGACTGAGAATGATTGATCATATAGGTAGGAAGAGAGCCAGGAGAGATCAGTGTCCCAAAAAGTCAGAGATCAGAGAGATTCCCCTCCCCCATCTGCCTCCTCTCCTCTTGCTCATAAGTTGCTGAACAGAGTTAACTGGGTTCACTACAAGTTTTAGTAGTCTAATATCAAGTAGGCTCTCGCTGCAGCAAGGCAATCCTTTCATACTTCTCTAGTTGATTGCCTATCCCTTTCTCAACAGAAGCTGCTCTAAACTTTATTTTCTGTCTCCAAGTCTCCCATATTTTTGACTTTCCCATTCTTTCAGCAAAAAAATCTTGTTTCTTTCTTTGTTTTTGCTTTTTTTTTTTGGGAGGGCAGTTGGGGTTAAGTGACTTGCCCAAGGTCACACAGCTAGTTTTTTTGTGTTAAGTGTCTGAGGCCGGATTTGAACTCAGGTACTCCTAACTCCAGGGCCGGTGCTCTATTCACTGTGCCACCTAGCTGCCTCCTGCGCCACCTGG
This sequence comes from Pseudocheirus occidentalis, assembly GCA_028646575.1. Taxonomy (NCBI): domain Eukaryota; kingdom Metazoa; phylum Chordata; class Mammalia; order Diprotodontia; family Pseudocheiridae; genus Pseudocheirus; species Pseudocheirus occidentalis. The sequence goes on along the minus strand of JAQQSW010005170.1, from coordinate 220 downwards.
CCACCCTGGTTCTTTCTTGGGCATTTTTAGTGAGCGTCTTCTTTCCCCCTTCATTTCATCTCTAAATTCTCTCTCTCCCTCCCTCTCTCCCTCTCTCTCCCTCTCTCTCTCTCCCTCTCTCTCTCTCTCTCTCTCTCTCTCCCTCTCTCTCTCTCTCTCTTTCTCTCTCTCTCTCTCTCTCACACACACACACACACACACACACTCATAGACACACCTT
>JAQQSW010005169.1:0-14262 GCA_028646575.1 Pseudocheirus occidentalis | reverse complement strand
GCTTATCAGTATGAGACCTTAGGCTGTGTCTGACTTCTGCCAGACTGCTTTCAGGTTTTTCTAATAGTTTTTTTTTTTTGTCATATACTGAATTGTTGCCTCAATAACTAGATCTTTTGGGTCATCACATAACAAGGCTATTGTGTTCCTTTGCTTCCATATATTGTTTATTCCACTGATCCATCATTCTGTCTTTACCAGTACCACATCTTGATTGTGACTGTTTTGAAGTCTTCCCACTTTTTTTTCATTATTTCCCTAAAGTTTCCTGACCTTTTGTTACCCCAGAAGAATTTCATGATTATACTTTCTAGCTCTATCAAGTAATTCTCTTGTAGTTTGATTTGTATGGCACCAAATAAGAAAAAGTAGGTAGTATCATTTCTAAAATTATTTTGGTTCAGTCTATCCATTAATAATGAATGTGTGCAGTGAATATCTTCTCATAATTATTGTTTGACTTGTTACCTGGCATCACCTGCAAATGCTATTACTCAGAAGACAAGCAGTTTCTCCCTCCTAAAATCAAGTACAAAATCCTCCTCTGGCATTCAAAAAGCCTTTCAAAACTTGACCCTTCCACCCCACCCCACCAGACCATTTTGCATATTCCTAGACCTTATGCCCCACCCACATTATTCTTCTAGGAATCTGAACAGTGAGTTTGAATCCTTCCACAGAGGACAGGGAAAATGGGCCTGCGCCCAGCAACCCACAGGTGTTAGATGTACATATAGTGTGCCTCTGCATTTGACAGTTAGGTCCCAGAGGGCAAAGGGTTGTACTTTTCCCCTAGTAGCCCTAATGCACAGCCTACTGTCTGGCACATGGCAGACATTTTGATTAATTGCTTGATTCCTGCCCTAATCCTCGAAGTGTCAAGTCAGTCTCCTGGCATTTATTAATCAATTACTCTGTGCCAGACAAAGTACTAAGTCCTGAAGATCCAAAGAAAGGCAAAAAAAAAAAAAAAAGGTAAAAAAGTACCATTGGGATCCCCCCAGTCTCTGCCTCTGGGTTTCTCTGGTTTCCTTCAATTTCCAAGAAGTTTTCTTAGATTTCCTTTAAAAGAGTGCCTCCCCTCCATGGGTTATCTCCAATTTATTCTCTATATAGCCAGTTTGTTCTTAGTAATTTGAATATTGTCTTCTCCTTCCCCTCCCCTTAGGCTGTGAACTTCAGCAGGGCAGAAATTATCTGCTGCTTTTCTTTGTATTTCTAGTACTTAGTAGTATAATGCCATTAATGACCGTGAACCCACTAGGGTTCTCTACACTCCATCTCCCATTGGTCAGAGAGCTCCAAGTGGAGACAATATAGCCTGTCTTTGTAGCACCAAAGAGTCTGGCACATAGGTACTAATAAATGCTTATTTGAGATCAAACTTATACTGCTTTTAAAGTCTGCAAAAGTGCTTTACACCTGTTAGCTCATCTCCTCACACACCTCCCTGGGTGGTGTTAGCCCATTTTACAGGTTGAGGAAATGCAAGGTCGGGAAGGTTTCCCACATCTAACTGTCGCGCGTGCATTGCAGGGAGGCAGACGGGTTTGGGACCCGGGTCCTCCTCTCCGAAGGACAGCAGCAAAAGATGTATGCACGCCTCCATCCCTCACAGCCTTCTGGCAGAGATGGACCCAGAGCGGGGTGGGAGGAGCGGTGAGTCGAGACGACAAGCGCGGGTCGCCGCCAGCCCCCCCTCACCCCGCTTTGGCCTCCCTCTCCCCCGGCAGCTGAGAGCTCCTGGGGCTGGCGAACTCAATCGCGTCTCGGCAGTCCTTGGAGCGCTTACCCCGCCGCCGCTCAGCCCGCCGATGCCGTCAAATACCCGACCGAGCCCAGGGACATCATCCAGGACGTAGTAAGAGGGGCTGCGGTCCCCGTGCCGCACGCGTTTGTTAAAGAGTCCAAAGCCGGACGCCCACGCGGGGTTCTGAGACAGCGGAAGCAGCGCCAGCAGCAGCAGCAGCAGAAGTAACTGCCCCTCCGCCTGGCGGAGGTTACTCCAAAGCTTGCAAGCCACCATCTCTCAAAGCCGGCAACAACCGAGTAGGTTAGAGCCTGGGCATTAAATTAGTCACATGACTCCGCCTCCATGATCACCTGACCAGAAGAAGGCGGTAGACTCGGGAAACTAGAAGCTACAGCGTCGCCTGACGAAGCTGACGCCATCTTTGTAGAGGGTAATCTTGGAGAGAGGAAGGAGATGCGGAGCCCTAGGCGTTACGGATGGAAGGGGAGGGACAGACAGACAGATAATTAGACAGATAGACAGACAGATAGATAGATACATAGATACATACATAGATACATAGATAATAGATTGAATTGGATGGATAGATAGATACATAGATACAAACAGATACATAGATAATAGATTGAATTGAATGGATGGATAGATGGATGGATAGATAGATAGATAGATAGATAGATAGATAGATAGATAGATAGATAGATAGATAGATAGACAGATAGAAGAGATAAGAGAGATTGTATGGATGGATAGATGGATGGATGGATGGATGGCAAGGCTTTAAATCAATTGACAGAGTATGGTTGCTGGACCCAAAGGGTCATTTCCCCTGTCCTCTAACAAAGGATGCAAACACTGTCCAGACTGGGTTTTTGTCCTGAGGGAACCTACTCACTTAGAAAGATCAGACTCCTCTTTTCTCACTTTATTCTTTGCCTTTTATGCTCCCACTCCAACCACAGAAAAAAAGTTATTTAAAGTTTAGGTTTAGTTCATACTCGGTGTCCCCAAAGGGATCTGTAGAAAGCTACTCAATATTCAGTATGAATCAGGTACAAAGTAAATAATTTATTTGATTCACACAAAAGAAATGCTAAACACAAACAGTTCTCCCAAGCTCCCACTGACAGAAACTTAATCAGAAAGTTATCACTACAGTTATGACAAGAGATTGGGACTTAAGCATCAGAACATGGAGCAGTTTGCAGGACTGTTGAACAGGTAGTGTCATATTTTACCTCAGCTCTACACTGCCCCAACAGTTCTTTCTAGGTCTGTGTCTACTGGAAAGCCAAGTCAAAATCTGAGCTCTTTTCTGTGTTTACAGTGTCTAAGTTTCTTCTGTTAACTCTGAAAAATAAATGACCAAAGAGCTACACGGCTTATATACCAACTGTTAAGGCTGAAAATACTAAAGAACTCACAGGTTATGTACTAACTTAGCTCTGAAAAAATAAACTAAAATACCAAAGAGCTCACAGAGGTTATAAACAAAAAGCATTATTCTATTAGAGGAGGGAAATTAGACACGTGTGCCAGGGTCTGCTCTAGAATATAGAGACCAAAGGCACTGAGGCCAAGGCTTGATACATATAGTTGTGGCCAGATAAAGAATCAGTGAGGTATATAAACACAGCAATGAGGTAAAAGCAACAAGAAGGCAAGTTTGCCTAATGACAAACAGTCTGTTCATAGAAAGGCTTCATGACCAGAATGTGGTTCCTGCAGGTGCTTGTCCAAGTTCAAGAACCACCTGGAGCTGGTTTGAGCCAATTCTCTGATTTAACTGCAGCACAGCTCCTCCAGAGGGTGAATACAAAGGACTGTTGTTATGCCAAGTTCAGGGCCCAGCTTGCTGCTGGGCCTTAACTCTGGAAAAGTAAGAAAAGACGGAGTATTCAAGTTCAAAATAAATTATTTTTTTTAAAAAAAGAATTTATCTCTTAAAAAAAAAAAGTAGTGAAAAGAGATGTCAACCTGAAAGTTGGGTTAAAGGAAACAAACAGGCTACGTGATATGCATTTAAATAATGCATTCCCTTAAAGCTACCAGCTACATGCTACAGGGAACCAGAACCTAAGTTCTGACTTCCTGATACAAGAATGACAATGTTATTTATATGTTTTAGGACAATTCCAGGATGTTTGTGTCCTTCAGATTTATGGTCTCCATATGTTTTCTATCCGTACCATGGGAAAGGAAGTTTCTTAGTTGTAAATACAAATTGCATTTGGAATTTGGGATCTCAGGATGTCTCTGTTTTGCCTCATATGGAGTATGGCCCCCAAGATAAGAGAAATTCCACAGATTTGACTTTATCTGGTCTTTGGAGCTGCTGATGCAGGAAAGGGCAATTTTAGAGCAAAACAAAGCAATCTGATTAGTTCAGGCTTTGGATCTTATTGAGGGTCAAAAAAAGATATTTAATGATTATCAGAGAGAAGTGGTCTTGCCATGGGGGTCCTGACACTTCCATGACTTCCATGACCAATACACATCCATCTTAAGGTTGTTTTTTAGTAACCCATACTCAGAAAAGGAAAAACAAAGAAGAAAAGGCAGCCAGAGCTCCCAGGGACTTGACTCAACTTATCTACTATACACCTGCTCTAGCTTCCTCATGAGATTAATTTCAATGCAACTGGGTTGAGAGGAAGGACAGTCATTCCCCCCATTCCTGATAAGAGCACTTCTTGCCACCTGGAGCTTTGAAGGAAGAAGTGCAATAAGAGTGGTATCACTTCCTTTTTAAAGATCCACCATCATTGACTCTTCCTTCTCAGTGGCTAGTAAGGGGATTGATTGTCTGCCTTTCCAAAGCTCTAGAGTCTTTGGCACTGAGTTATATAGCCAGAATAAGCCAGAGGTTTTGTCACCCCCCAAAAAATCCAAGCGCAGAGCTAGCTAAAGTAGGTAGTTGGTCAGAAGAAGGTAGGGCAGTTCTGCTCATGCCTTGTCAAAGATACAGACACACACACACACACACACACACACACACACAGCAAATACAACGTGATCTTAGAGCAGAAAGCACTAGCAGCTAAGGAAACAGGTAAGACTTCCTACAGAAGGTAACATAAACTGAATCTTGAAAGAAGCCAGGTAGATATGAGGATAGAGAACATCCTAGGAATGAGAGACAGCCAATGTAAAGGCAGAGAGATAGAGATGGAGTGGTGTGTTTAAGGAATAACAAGACCAACATGGCTGGACCTTAGAGTATGTTGAATGAGGGGAATAATGTATAACAAGACTAGAAAGGTGAAGAGAACTTTAAATGCCAGAGTAGTTTATATTTGGTCCTGGAGGGGATAGAGAGCCACTGGAGTGTGTTGAGTTGAGTGTAGGGGTAGTTTTTTGGGGGGTGGGGGGGTTTTAGGGGGAGTGGATGGTATGGTCAGACCTATGCTTCAGGAAAAATCACTTTGACAGTTATATAAGATCAATCAGCAAACTATTACAAGAATCTAGGTATACGATGAAGACCTAAACTGAGACTGAAACTGTACAAGTGAAGAGGATGGATGAAAAAGATGTTGCAGACTTAGAAACAACAAGATTTAACAACTAACTGGATATATACGGTAAGAAAGAGTAAAAAGTCAAGGTTGTAGTACGCTCGACATAAGTTAGAAAGTTGAGAATAAGAGTGAATTTCAAAAGGGAGAAAATTATTTGTTTTAGGCATATTAAATCTGAGATGTCTGCAGAATATCCAATTCAAAATATCCAGTAGGCAGTTCATAAAATGGAACTGAGCTCAGGAGACAGACTAAGGCCAAATAGATACAGTGGATCTGAATAGGGGTTATGAAATAAGAACCTGCATCCAGAATGAAGCATTTGAAGTGAGTCTAGGCTCCATCAGGGAGAATGAATAGGAAAGAAATATCAGAATATTGAAGTGAGGAAAAATAAAAACAAAAAACAGAGCTCTGGAGTCAGGTGACATGGGTTTAAACCTACCTCTGCTTATTTGTTTGACCTTAGTTGTAACTTTGGGTCAGTTTCCCTCTTTGAACCTCTTTTCTAGTTGGAGAAATGTAAGGTTAGACTATGTACTCCTTAAGGTCCCTTCATGCTCTAAATCTAGGATATCATCTTGTGTTCCCCCTTCTAGAGGAAGCTTCCCATTGACTTAAGCTTCCAAACATCTTGTATTTAGCAAAATGCTTTAAAATATTTTATGTGCTTAGTAATTTATCTTCTGACTCAATGACTAATTATCTTTTAATTGCCAAATCTAATGATTATTTCTCAGTCCCCTAACCTTATGTAATCTAAGGTTGTCTGAGCCTTCTTGTCTTTTTCTCTACACATTTTCTCACTTGCTACTTCATTAGCTCCCACAGCTTCAATTATCATCACTGCACCGTCTTTACATATTATTTGTCTATATTATTCCATTTTGAACCTTTCTTGATTCTATGTGCCCTATTTGGTTATTTAACTAGTGCCATAAGCTTAGATTCTAGGTTCCCAATTGAGGAGGACCTGCCTCTACCTGAGTAAATCCAGAAACGACTTCATTGTGTGTAACCCTAAGAAATCCAAGAGTCCTTTTCAGTGTAAGAGTAACTAAATCTATGCACTTATCCTATTCCTAAATTTTTTCCATTTCCCCTTTCTCAGGACATCTACTGTTCTCTTAGTCTCCTTCTCTGGTTTTCTTTCCCCTATGATGTAAACCTAGCTCAGCTAGGTGGCACAGTGGATAGAGTTCTGGGCATATAGTGAGGAAGACTCATCTTCCATAGTTCAAATCTGGCCTCAGACACCTACTAGCTGTGTGACCCTAGGGAAGTCGCTTAACCCTATTTGCCTCAATTTCTCCATCTGTACAATGGGCTAGAGAAGGAAATGGCAAACCAATCCAGGATCTCTGCCAAGAAAACCCCAAAGTGGAATCACAAAGAGTTGGACATGACTGAAAATAACTGAACAACAAGAAAATAACATGAACCCAGAGCTTACTTGTCCTTATTCCCTTTCCCAGTCTATAGTCTAAGTGACTCATTGTTTTTATCACCTTCCGTTTCTCTTATAAAAAATAATTTTTCAAGAACTTCACACAGTACATGACAAGCCACAAGATAATGTGGTTGGAGTGATGAAGGAAGATGATAACAAGAAAAGGAACGGTAACCCCCACAACATACAGGAAATGATGAAGTTGAAACCAAATACCCAAAGCTTCTTACGTGTCATTATCTGACACATCATCTTCACTTCTGAACGTAATAAACACTCAATTTATATTTTGGTTGGGTGAATGAAGGAAGGAACAATCAGTGTGCTTGCAGCATGTTGCTCAAATTGCAAGACTGTACAAATTTAATGGTACTTTAAATGGTAATTGTTTAGCTGTGATAAGGCAGAAAACATAATCCTATTATTATTACAAACTTCCATTCTATATCCTGAATATTTCTTGAGCGTTCAAAGTATTTCAGAGCATTAGACAAGATGAGATTACTGTCAAGTACTAGTATTCAAATAAATGTGGAGACAGTGGTAAAAATAACAGTAGGCATTCCCATTACCCCCAAATGAGAAAATGTATCAAAGAAAAAACCATTCTGATTACATAGCATTCTTCCTTTGCAACTTCAGGAGATGTCAGTCTCTAACAGAAAAAGTAAGATTCAGTGATGAGTTGAGTTTTGGTGTTCTCAAAATTAAAATGAGTCAGAATGGGGGAAGTTTCCCTTAAGGTCAAGCATGTTTTCATTCCAATGATGTTTTTGGCATTACAAACATCCTCAAGTTATCAATCAGTCAGCAAATATTTTTTAAACACTTACTGTAGACCAGGTGCTGTGCTGAACTCTGGGGTTAAAAAGATAGGCAAACACATGGTTTCTGGCGTTCCTGAGTTCCCATTATAACAGGTTAGCCAACATGCAAACAACCATGCACATATAAGATATATACAGAGTAAATTGCCTCTTGGAAGTAATCTCAGAAGGAAGGAAAGTCCTCCTGTAGAAAGTGGGATTCCAGAAATCTTAAAGGAAACCAGTGAAGCTAAAGAAGAATTATTTTTGTTTAGAAACTGCTGTTGACAAAATTTGCTTTAACATTCTCCATTAATTCCTGAGTTGTGAGAAAGACTAGAGAGTCTCAAAGACTATACCAGTGGAGCATAAACTCTGAAACAAAGCTTCAAGGCTAAGAGGAGTTATACTTACTCAAGGCCACATAGCCAATAGGTATCTGAGGCAGAATTTGAATTCAGATCTTCCTGACTCCAAATCCAGTACTCTAACTACTTACTGTAGCACCTAGACTGCCTCATAAAGTCCACCTGAACTAGTGAGAGGCTAGATATATGATTTGCAAAACAAGGGTTTGGTGTCAAGTAAGCAATAGGATGTTGAACTAGACAATGAGAATTAGTTTGCCACAATTTTTAAACCTGACCAGGCATGACTGGACCTCATCTTTCAGGTTCCTCTAAATTCCTTTTATCCCAAGAGTTCCTAACACTATTGATATTTAAATCCATTGTGATGCCAGATTCAAGTGAAGCACACCTTGATTATTATATCACTGCCATAAAACAATATGCTCTTTTATCCCAGTGTTTACCCATAAACCTACCTACCTACCTACACTCTGTTTGACTGATTCCTCTCCATTTATGTTGGATGCCCAAGGCAACCATGTCTCCATTCTACTCCTTGTTCTACTCCTGACTTTCTCTGCTTTTACCTTCCTGCCACCTATCACCCCAATTCCCCTTTCCAGCTTCATTTTAGATATGTTGCCTTCTCCTACTATAACAAAATCATAATGCACATAGTAGTAAAGGGAACTGGAGAAATCATTTAATCAAGTGGTGTCAAATTCAAACAGAAACTGGACCGCTAAACCACTCAAAGATCCCAAAAGGTCACATATTGACTTGGGAAACCATATGATAACATTATCTGTGTTTCATTGTATTTTGTTAAATATTTTCCAGTTACATTTTAATCTGACTCAACATGTCCTTGGGAGTGTTGAAAACTGAATGTAGCTAGGAGTATGAGTTTGACACTTCAGACCTAGTCCAACTCATTCTTACTATAGATAAGAATTGAGGTCTTGGGAGATGAAATTCCAATTTTCTCTGTCACAGAGGACTAGAATTGAAGCCTAGGTCGAAGACTAGAATTGAAGCCTCGGTCTTTCAACTCTAAATTTGGTGTTTATTTCCCTATACTAACCGCACAATTCTTGCTTATTCTTCTGGCTCTGTTGACACCATGGAACTCCTGTTTTGACCCTAATATAACATTCTGTTTATTCTTTCAGGTCACAGTTTTGACAATAGCACTTCCCTACCTAGATAGAATCTTTCTCTCTGGGCCTGCTACTTACCTTTAATCACCATCATTAGAGTCAGTTCCTCACCAGCAACCCTTATCATCATCATCCAATCAATCAGTAAACATTTATTAAACCTACTGTTTACTTTTGTTGAACTAGTCAGTCAATAAACATTTATTAAGAGCCCTACAGCATGCTAGCCACTGTGGTAAGTGCTGGGGATGCAAGGAAAAAAAAAAGACAAAAGACAGTGCCTGTCCACAGGAAGCTCACAATCTAATAGAGGAAACAGCATGCAAACAAATATATATAAGCATGCTATATACAGGATAAAGAGAAAATAATTAACAGAAGGAACTCACTAAAATTAAGAGGGCCTGAGAAAGGCTGCTTGTAAAAGATGGAATTTTAATTAAGACTTAAAGGAAACCTGGGAAGTCAATAGGTGGAATTGAATAGGGAGCATTCCAGGCATGGAGAACCACCAGAAAAAAGGTCCAGAGACAAGGAGCGTCCTGTTTGTGGAACAGCAAGACCAGTGTCACTGGATCATGTACATGTTGGAGATAAGGTGTAGAAAGACTAGAAAGGTAGGAGGGAGCTAAGTTATAAAGGACTTTGAACACCAAAAAGAGAATTTTGCATTTAATCCTGGAGGTGACAGAATTTATTGAGTAGGGGTGACAGGGTGAGACAGGAAAAAAGTGGAATGGAAGACAGATTGGAGTGAGTGTTGAAAGTTATATTGACTCATTGTTCCCAGCCCTGCTTATTAGCCAGTGTTGGGGGAAGCTCTAGTGGGAAAAAGAACACCAAGTCTGCAGCTTTCTGTATCACCTGCTCTTTGTCACCTACCCCTACTTGCAAATAGCCTCGTTCTTGCTACCTTGGGGAGGAATTGAGATGCAAAGACCCCAGCTCTTTTTGCTGAATTAGACTATCTGAATTGTCTTAAAGTTACCTATAAAAGCTGTCCTCACCTTCAAGCCATTGCTGATCTTCAGTGTTGCTACCTTGATATACTTAGAATTAAATCCTTTTAATTCCCTTTAATCAGGGTGAAAACCCAAATGAAGACTTTTTCCTTTCGACATGAGTAGAGGTTTGAAGTGGTCAGACCCACTAGCAGGTGGGTTTAGCCTAGGCATGAAGGGATAAGGGCCTGCACTAAAGTGGCAGCAGTGTTGGAGGATAAGAGAGGGCACATTCTGGAGATGTTGCCAAAGTAAAATCAAAAGATCTTTGACAACAGCTTGGATGCGAGTGGGGAAGGGATATGGGGAAGGTGAGAGATAATGAGTATTCCAGGATGACTCCCACGTTGACTAGATAACTCTAGAGTTTCAAGAACTGGGAAAATAATGTTGCTCTCAACAGTAATGGGGAAATTGGGGGTAAGGGAGAGTTTAGGGGTAAAGAGAGTGAGTTTTTGGACATGTTTGATTTAAGATGTCTGCTGGACATCCAGTTTGAGATGACTGAGGCAGTTGTAGAGGTCAGCAGAGAGACTGGCTGATTCTGATTCCTAGGTCAATAGGCCTGCTATGGATAGTAATACAGCTCAAGCAAATCAAAGTGGTTCGTAATGTCAGTAACCAATCCATTTTCACAAAGCTGATAGGACAACATAGATAAGAATTGTACTAGCATGGATGGACTATTATATGTATTAACTGGGTAAAGGTAGGATCTCAGATTGCTTGCCTCAGACAAGGTTCTATATGCTGTCATGGACCGATGACCTATTTGGTAGCTTCCATGGCATAAGACTAATTTCCTCAAAATTTATGAGCTAGCAGAGTTTCACAATGGGATGCTGCTGTCCCAGGAATTAAGAAGACAAGACTGCTCCTTGCTGAGGTAGACTGTATCCTCAGGGCTCACAAACTTGAAAAAAGATATAAGTGTCCTGGTAAATCTTTAACAAGGAGTATGAGGGGAGTGAAGGTGGGGATGTAAGCATGCGGGTGCTCATGTGCCCTGGTGCATGCACACTTTTAAATTTAATCTGTATTAGTAATGGGTTCTTAAATCTAGATGATCATGTCATGATTTTTGTAGTTTGGAGTCCTTTGTAGTAATTGCACATTTCTGAGGTGTAAGTACTCACATTGAAAATTTAATGATGGAGCTCTTAGAGCCCACTCTAGCAAACTCCTGGATGGATCACCTACAATGCCCATAGTACTAATACTTCTTGTGATCTAACCCTGCCAAATACAACTTCTGCACAAAAATTCAGAAAAATTACAATGCACTCACTCAATGACTTCCATGAGCTGAGGAGACCAGGTCCATGAAAGCAATAATCACCAATGCTATCAATGCACATGATCCAAGGTTGATCCCCCTCTATCACATCATGAGGTAGCCTTTCTCCTTACCAAGGCTAACCTTCCACTTGCTAAAGTGATCCCATTCTTTCTGGCCTCCTCCAACAGTTGCCTCCCTCTACCATTTCCACTCTTACTTATTTTTGGTCTTTTGTCTATTAGCTCATTTCCTACTACCTGTAAAAATACCTATCCATTTCTTGCCTTGAAATGGAATATAAGATTTTCCCCATCCAGTAGTAGGCCTGTGTGACCCCATGTCTCCTTTTTCCCTTGGAACAGGAGCCATATTCACAAGTCATCCTCACCTTCACTCCCCTCATACTCTTTGTTAAAGATTTACCAGGACACTTATATCTTTTTTCAAATTTGTGAGCCCTGAGGATACAGTCTACTTCAGCAAGGAGCAGTCTTGTCTTCTTAGTTCCTGGGATAGCAGCATCCTATTGTGAAACTCTGCTAGCTCATAAATTTTGAGGAAATTAGTCTCATGCCATGGAAGCTACCAAACAGGTCATTGGTCCATGACAGCATATAGAACCTTGTCTGAGGCAAGCAATCTGAGATTCTACCTTTAGCCAGTTAACACATATAGTAGTCCATCCATGCTAGTACAATTCTTATCTATGTTGTCCTATCAGCTTTGTGAAAATGGATTGGTTACTGACATTACGAACCACTTTGATTTGCTTGAGCTCCATTACTATCCATGGCAGGCCTACTGACCTAGGAATCAGAATTGGCCAATCAGGAGGCAAACCGAGCATCCCTTGAGCTTGACAGTGCTGAACCTAGAACTCCCTCTGATGCACTGGCAGCCACCGAACTAACTTAAACGATTCTTAGCAGCTCTACTGGACAGAAGTAACATAAGCCTCCTAGTTCTGGGACTCTGGGGACTTTTCAGTCTGACGCTCTTCCTTGTTTTGTCTAGGCATCCCATGTTCTCTGTGAAATGGCCCTTCCCTGGGAAATGGAAACTGAACCCAAGGGACTGTGGCAATGCCTGATTGGGCTACAGACAGCACCGAAAATCAAACCCGTGGTGACAGTACTTGATTGGGCCATGAAATGGCCATTCCCACCTAGTTTGCAGTTTCTTTTTGTCTTTGTAATCTGTGCAGCCTAACTCCCAAAGCAAGCACAGATCTGACTACAGCTCCATGTGCATGCCACCAGCTTGAAAGAAAACACATATACAATCTAATTCCATTCATCTTTCTTAGACTGCATTCTGCTGTTGGTGGTGTCTTAGCACACAAGTCCTACCTAATGAACTAAGGGCCTTGATCTGAAGTGGTTTTTCTTGCTGTCCCCAGAGATCTTCAATTCTCTTGCAAGCATTAAACTATATTAGGACATAGAGTAAGTTTCTTATACATAACAAAGTATAAAGCACCCTTAACCAAGCCCATAGACAGGCACATGATTATAACATCTGATGGGGTAATAGGAGCCAGACCCCTAAAGGAAAAATGTCATGTCTCTGGAAGCAACCCAGTCCCTGAATTTTCCCATTTTCCCATACATTCCAGCAGTCCAAATCACTAATCCATCCAAGGCACCTGGCCTACCCAGACTACTTCCATAGAGGGACCACTCCTTAATTCTACCTAGATTACCTAATTAGTTTACTTGACATTCCTTTCACTGTTGCACCTGGCCCACCCCAGACTACTTACCACTCCTTATCTACTTCCCACTGCCCACCCAGATCCTTTCACATCCCTTTCATATCTATAGCATCAGTCTCATCCTCATTAGTTTTCAGGTTCCCTAAATAAACTTTGCCACTTGACTGGAAGATGATTTTAATGTGTGAATTCATTCCAGACAACTCCACCTTGTACTCTGAACCTTGTTGCATCCAGTAGGGTCCTTTCCCCATGGGTCAGACTAGATTTTTCCCTAAGAGTCAGGAAAGATTTTCCTGATATTGAACTACTTTAAGATACTAGGGCTAAAAACAGTAACACTACTTTCTAGTCACCTGATGCCTAAAAATAAAATCTAGTCCTTCAGACTCATTCCAGTCCTGAGCCTAAACTATAGGGCTTGCTTAATTCAGGCCTGACCCACAAAAGTCAAGAATAATTTCTTCTTTGGTGAATCTACCCTTGCCTGGGGATCTAAATTGTCACTCTAAAGCTTTTATCACTATCTGAGGCAGAGCCTTCCCCACCCCAGCATAAGTGGAGAAAGAATTAAAGGCGTCAAGCAAGCAATCCCTTTGGTTAGGCCCACCTTATGTAAGGATTTATATAGTTACTGTAAAGTTCCACCCAGCAATTGAGGCCCATGTCAAGCAAGAGCAGCTAGCTAGGTGGCCCAGTGGACAAAGTGCTACACCTGAAGTCAAGAAGACATCCTCCTGAGTTCAAATCCAACCTCAGCAATTATTGGCCGTGACTTACTGACTCTTAAGTTACTTCACCCAGTTTGCTTCAATTTCCTCATCTGTAAAATGAGCTGGAGAAGGAAATGGCAAATCACTCCATTATCTTTGCCAAGGTATATGAGGAGATGGACAGGACTCAAATGGTCCAACAAGAAAAGCACTTGTTACTAAAGAGGCCACCCCCCACCACTTTCTCTAGGACCTGAAAGTCCATATTGCTGAGAGTACCAATGAAGATCATGGGTCTAGGTCTCGGCTTTTTCATTCACATCATGACTCCATACCTATGCTTCCAGGGTTCTCACCTTTCACCCAGTTCTTGGGTCGGGGTTCTTCTGTCTCAATAATCCCTCTATTCTTTTCAGTACTGCTGTTTTGCCACCACTGTCTCAAAGTCTGTGTGGCACTTGTTTGTTCTCTGTTATCAGATTGTGTATGACTCAGTAGTTGCCTTCCCCCCCCCA
>JAQQSW010005168.1:0-14262 GCA_028646575.1 Pseudocheirus occidentalis | reverse complement strand
ATTTACTTTTGTTATACTTTGTTATGTTTGGTTATATAGCATATATTCTAAAATGCTACTTGAACTTAGACTGTGGAAAATAATAAATATGCTAAACATTAAACTTGATTATGTAATTAAATATATGATTGCTATACCATGATAATGATACAATTTAAATTACATAATGTATATTTGGAGCGTAAGTGTGTAGTAGGAAATGGGATATCAGTTTTAGTTAGGCTGCTGACTCACTCTTCATGATTTTCTTGCATCATTTTCATTTCTCTTCCCAATTTTTCATCCACTTCTCTGATTCTAAAAATCCTTCTTCAGCTCCACCATAGCCTGTACCTAGTTCATATTTTTCTTGGAGGCTTTTGATGCGAGTTTTGACTTTGTTAGTCTTCTTCTGGTTCCATATTTAGGTCCTTTTTGTCCCCCCAAAAAGATTTTGTGATCTGATTGAATACCCTCTGTTTGCTCATCTTGCCAGCCAATGACTTGACTTTTGACCTCTTTGCCACAGTAGAACTCTGCTTCTAGAGTGGAGAGAGGTATGTCCCAAATTGCTAGGAGTTTTGCAGTTGTTGTCAGAGCTGTTGTCAGAGCTATGAAGAGGGTGCCCTCTCTACTTCTACCACAAACCTTGGCTAATGCATTCCTCACCCCATGACCACTACCCAAGACTGCAACCCAGATCCAAGGTCAGAGTGACAGAGTGATTACCCTCTGAAAGGTTGCTTGATTCCTTTATGATCTGCGTGCCAGGAGCTCAGGAGGCAGTCATGCAGTAGACCTTCCATCTGCCATACTGCAGCCAAGAGCAGGGACCATAGTGAGGTCTCCTCTTGCCCTAGATTAACAGGGTTCCCCAATGACCTTTTACTTTCTCTTTGATGTTTATGGGTTGATAAGTCTGGAAACTGCCACAACTGCTTGTTATTTCCTCTCCTGAAATCTGCTCAAGCTGATATGGGCCACTAGTTGGGGCCACCCTGGGGCTAGGCCTGCATGTCTCCTCCAGGACTACACTTGGCTAACAGGGCTGTGTGACAGAGCCTTTCTGTCAGCTTTCCAGGCTGCCATCAGAGGGATATTTGATTCTTTCTGTCACCTTGTTGGTTCTGTAGATCCAAAATTTGTTAGTCATTTTTTACAGGTATTGGAGGTGGCTGAAATGGGAGTTCCATCAAGTTTCTTCTTTTACCAAATATTAGTTTTAGAGACATGAAAACCTGGGCTCAAGGCCTGTTTCTAAACATAGTTTATAAAGTAGAAAACCAAAATGTATGAGAGAAGTGAAAATTTATATGGACAATTTACATTCTTGGAATGCTCTTCATGACATCAGAGATTGAAATTCCAGAAATCCCAGACCGAAATCAAAATAAATCAAAGTAACAACTATACACACACACACACACACACACACACATGCAAACACATGCATACATGCATATGTGTTTGTGTACTCACACATATATGCACATATACATAGAAATATGAGTGTGATAGAAAATAAAGAAAACCATGTCACAATTTTTAGTTTGATAAAATATTATTCAAATATTTTTACCCTTTATAACTATATCTGTTAGATTAACCTGTGAAAAAGAAGCAGAATCCAATTATAATGACTGGGCATCATGCTCTGGGTGATATTGGTTAGGGGAGAAGAAGGAAGCATTCATGGATATCATGAACATCTGAAGGTATCCATCACCACTTTTGGAGAAGTCATATTTTCTCACCTACACAAACTAGAGAGCTAGGAATTTGATAGCAAGGAGGGAGGTGAATGTGAAGAAGTCATTGGAGTGGAATAGTAGAGTGGTAGGAGAAATTTAAATATGATTATATCAATAATCAAGAAAAGCAATTAGCTATCAAGATCTAGTTTGTCAAAACTATAGAACACAAAGTAAAATGGGTAAGAAGACTGGTCAGTTTTTCCTCTTTTTTGTTAATGAGTAAATAAGTGACTTGATTACTAAGAATTCCAATGATTTGGAGAAATAAGAACACTTGAATATAAGTATAACTATAAATCTATTTGATCACCGCAACAAATATACAAACTAGTATATTTGTTTTAATAATTATATACAATACCAAGAAACATATGGTCATGGCTCCCAATTTGGATGACATTTTAACACCCTCTCATTAAGTGCTTAATTTCAGAAAACACATGCTTTCTTTTCATAGCCAACCTAGAATTTAAAAGTGGTAAACAAAATGGAAATGAAACACTGTCTAACCACAAGGATGAGAGCATGACTGAGGACAAAAGTCCTCTAGCTGTAAAAGATAACAGCTATGTAATAAAAGTTCTCTAGCACTATTAGAACTATAATATTCTAGAACTATGCTACAGTATCCCACTACCATTGAGATAAGCTACTTTTTTCAGGCAGGCATGATGGCCAGTACAAGAAACTGTAAATCTAATCTTAGAACACAACAACCATCTGTTCTATGGCTTTCTCAGCCTCAGCTTCTATTATTCCTGTCATACTTGTTTACAAGGGGATTAAGTTTACAAAAAGATGATTATTCAATACATTGCTAATATATTGCAGAAAGCAGCTATCTCTCTCTCTGCCTTTGTCTCTGTATCACTGAATCACAGTCTCTCTCTCTCTCTGTCACTCTCTGTCTCTCTCTGTCTGTTTCTCTCTCTGTCTCTGTCTCTCTCTGTCTCTCTCTGTCTCTGTCGGTCTCTCTGTCTCTGTCTCTCTGTCTCTGTCTCTCTCTGTCTCTTTCTGTGTGTGTGTGTGTGTGTGTGTCCCTGTGCCTCTCTGTCTCTGTCTCTGTCTCTCTCTCCTGTATCTTTTTCTAATCTCTGACTTCCTTCGATAGTTTCTGCTAAGGAGAAAAAGTTCCTTTAAGGAATTTGGTTTTCTCAGTCTCTACACCAAGTACCATCGAGGCTAATAAATATCAAGTTTAAATACCAGGTATGAAAGTAAAAGGAAAAATAAATTGGGTTGAATGGCAAATAAAAAATAATAAAAATAATAATAAAATAATAAAAATAAAAATATCAATCTATATCTATGTGTATATCTATCATCTATCTCTCTATTATTTTCTCCATTTTAGAATAGGGAGGAGAAAAAAGACACATTAATCAATCTTTTGCTTCTCTTTAGTCACAGAGCTAATTTGTAATCATCTTATTTTTCTTTCATATAAGTCTAAGAACTGAGAAATAGTCTCATCCCTACCTTATGATGTAATCTCTCCCATTGTCTTCCAGGCAGTGCCATTCCTCTGTTCCATGCTTGAATAAATCAGAATGTAGTCCTTGGAGTGTTTTGTTTTTTTTACCAAATCTCCTTTTCCCCATTGTACTGTGTCTTCTTAAGGTGACTACTTACCTTCTTCTCAGAAGTCCAATCAGAGTCATAGACTAAGCCCAAACAAACTAATAACTACAGGAAATCTTCCTGGCCTTCAGGCAAATACCTTGTTCACCATGTTTCCATGGCAATGGCTATGTACATAGGGCAAGGCTGAATTATAGGAGTAAACTTCATATTGTTAGAGAATATTTCAGAGTAAACTTTATATTCTTTTCAATTTCCACATCATTTTCTGTTGTATCTGATTAGAAATCACCATTTAGCTCCTACATATAAAACCAGAAGGGATCTTAGCAATAATATCATGCAAGCTTCTCATTTTGGAGAAATGAAAGGCATAGATTAAATTTCTGGAAAACCTCAAGTAATTCACTTAACTTTTCTGTGCCTCAATTTCTGTTGTTTGTTCATTTTTCCCCCAGTCTATTACTTGACTTTTAACATTTTGTTGAAGTAGGGATCTGCTTCCAGGTTGGAGAGCACATCGTTTCAGGCTTCAGGGATTTGGATAGCTATTTTCAGAGATATGTCTGGGGACCTGTATGTTTTCACTTCTTCCAAGATAGTATGATCTAAGAAAAGGTATGTTTACTTCTCTCCCAGCCTGTACTGAACTCTGTGAACAACCATAAGCACTCTTTTCCACCCTGGAACTGTGAGGAGAGTACCAGATCCATTGTGTCTTCAAGCTAGTGCAACTCCTCACCCTGGGACTGCCACCCAGGATAGGAGACTGTATCAGAGTATATGCAAAGCAACAGAGTCCTGCCTTCAGTGCCAACAAAGAGAGCCCTGTAATCTCCTTCTGATCAGTTGCTCCACTCACTAACCATCTGTTGGCTGAGAGATCGGGAAGCAGAAGCTGCCACTAGAGATTCAGTCACTCCTAAGGCCTGGTTTCTTGGTGCCTGATTTGCACTGGTACAGCCTGCACTGGACTGAATTCTCACTCTCACCCTTGTATGACAGCTCTGTCCTACCAACCTTCTAAATTGTCTTTGTCTGGAAAAATTATTTCACCCCATGTTTTTTTGTGAGTTTTGTCACTTCAGAATTTGTTTTGTGGCATTATTTAAATATATCCAAAAGATTTGAGGGGAGAGCTCAGGTGAGTCTCTACTTTTCTCCATCTGCTTGGCTCTATTTGTGATATAGTTTTCCTGTGTCTCAGTATCTAAATCTATAAAAGGAAGGAATTGGACCAGATGAACTCTGGGATTACTTCTAAATTTAAACCTATACATCCAAATGGTATTTTATTGTTTTGAAATTCTTATGTCTTTATGGTTACCTCACAAAATGTTTTCCATTACCTATACCAGAGCTTAAAACATAAATTGTAGAAGGATATACATTTTTTCAATAAAATAAATAAGTCAAAATGCTATGTTGCTTTTAAAAAGAATTTCCTTTCAAAGCTGTGAACCTTTCCCCAGAATTTTATTATTCCTTTCTTCCAGAAAATAACAAATTTTGATTCATTTCTGAATCTTGATCATACAGTCTAGTCTACTGTTTTAAACCAGTACCAAATAACCCAGATTATTATTAATTTCTAATATGAAAGGCATCCTGGCATGATGAAAACTGAAGTTGGTTCAAAAATCAGAAAGACCTAAGTAAAAATCCTATCTTTAAAGCATCCTGGCTGTGTGAATGAGAGCAATTCACTTATAATGTCAGTGACCCAGACAGCTCTCTTACTTTGAATTGGAAAGGAGATACCCATCTGCATAGGCAGGGGGAGTTTTCCGTTCAAGAGTTCCGGATTTGATCATCCTAATAGCATAACAAAACTTCAGTTAAAGGTCCAGATAAAGCAAAAAGCAATTATATAAGATATTTTGTTGAAATTCTCATTCCCCCCTTTATTCCTGCTTCATTCTTCTTTCAGAATATTTCGTGAGTTTATTGACATTTTCCCCTCTAAATAATTAAAAATACATATTGGATCTAGTCCTACAAAATTATCCTTTTATAGTTTCATTAGTATGACAGTAAACCTATAAAATTAATTTAGGTAGTATTGACATTTTAAGTAAAGTACTATTCCTTTTCTATCTATCTATCTATCTATCTATCTACACACACATATTTACACACAGACATATACATATATCCATATATGTAGATGTTTCTATATGTGTGTATATATATACAATTACATTTTATATAATTAATGTAATTAAAATATTACAGACTTACAACTTGGATATCTTGGGTGTGTTCTGGAAAATTGACTGTAAGCTATTTAGGCATTTTGAGCTCCTTTTGAGGGGAATATAGTTTTAATTAAATTTTTATGCAAAAAGGGTAACCTTATTAGCAAAGTAGGTACAAATAGAGGAGGATAAATTCAGAAATAATTGAAATTATCAATAAAACTTTCAAAAGGTAAAAAGATATTATATAAGCAAGGCATCAAAGAGTTAGACTCACAATTTCTATTCCTGCTGGTGCCACTGAATGATGATTTGCATGGAATTGTGCCATTATACGAACTTCAAAAAGTTAGGAAGGCACTCTAAATGTCTTAGAACCACTTTTTAAATAATAGTTTATAGAATTACCTACTATTGCCAGAGCCTACTGAAAAAAATTATAGCATCAAATACCTTATTTCCAGAAGTTTCTTGTCATTTCATAATCAGTCAATTCCATTTTAATTAACTATTTTTGTGTCATCCTTCACATAACTTTAAAATAAGTGCTGGAATATAGATGCAAATAGCTGAAGAACACCATCACACATGGATCATTTTAGCAAGTCACTTTTAAAGTTCAAAATCTGAGCTCATTTGGATTTTTAGTCAGCCTTGTAGAGATCAATTTAAAGATTATTAAACCTGGACTCTTAAGTAAAACTTTTCAATTACTGACACTTCTTTGAGGGAACAAGGAGGGCTTGTGGATAATTATTTAACTTGAATAATCTTCTTTCAAGAAGAGTTTATCCAACTTTAATCAAGTCTCTAAAAAATATAGTGTAAAGCCATATAAAATTAGAGCATCATTAAACTTCAGGAAGCTTTCACTATTGAATTTTAAAGTAAGCAGTCTCCATATTATATTTAAATTGTTTTTCATTTCTTTAAGGAAACATTAACATGCTGAGAGCCACATCACGTTGCTGTAAACAGTTGTAGAGAATTTTACTAGTTCCTAATGCTATTGACTATCATAAAATTTCCTCATCTTCTCTTGAAACCCAAATTCTCATCTTTACAGAGTAATTACAACTGCTTCCTACCACTATTTTGACATTCCCATGAACAAACAGCAAATAAATAAATTTGCATTTCATGTATTCACTCACAATTTCATGCTTGGAAAGATTTGCACATAAGCTTGCTTAATATTGCAATTTGAAAACAGCAAAAAGGATAATCTTACAAATGATCCTTATACACTCTTATATGGTGACTTAGGCTTAGAGTCCTCATGGACAATTAATATCAATAGTTCCTTTTTAAAAGGGAAAATAGTTGACAATTTTTTATTGTTGGCAGGCTGAATATGAGTATCTCTTGTTCCTATTTTACCTTGCTTTCAATCCTCATTTATATGTCCCAATGTAGAGCAAGGAAATATAAGTAATTCATGCTAAAAAATTAAAAACCTGAAGAAATTATTGTCAGTTAATCCATTCTGACACTTACAGAATTTAGTTGATATATTTATTATTACATGTAATGTAGTGTTTTCTATAGTCTTTTGTATCTCTCCATAAATATCTTTACTTAAATTAAGCTGAAATGGCTGCATTACTTCATTTTATTTAGAGAAAAGGAGGAACATGCGATAAAAAGAGTTGGAGCAAATGATGACTATTCATACGTAAAGTTCCTGACTGAAGAAATCCTACTACCTTTCATATTTATGCTTTTTATTTTAAACTACCATAACTCATGTGTACCTCTAAGTTGTACAGGGGATGTTGCATTAACCTTGAAATCAGATTGATACATCTTCATAAGTTCCAATCTGTGTTCATATACTTAATAATTGTGTGATTCTGGGCAAGTCACTTTCTGCTATTTGCCTCAGTTCCTTATCTGTAAAATGAACTAGAGAAGGAAATGGCAAACTGCTCCTTTATCTTTGCCAAGAAAAGCCAAAATGGGGCCACTATGAGTTGGATATGGCTGAAACAAGTGAACATTAATATAACTCATGAATGATGACTTACACTAAGGTTGGGATATTTGTGGAAAGCTTGTGACAAAGCTTTTCTTGTGACGTTTTTGTGAATATTTGTGACAAAGCTTCCCTTGTCTTCCTCAGCCAAAAATAAATATTATTTAAGAGGGTAGAGATGAACCCTAATCATTCTCTTGCTTGGATACAGTTATGTGATCAAAATAAATTTTGCAAGAGGTTAAAGTACTGGACCTGTAGTCAGGAAGACCTGAGTTCAAACCTGAAACTACGCGCTAGCTTTGTGAGCTGGGTAAGTTGCTTAGCCTCTGTTTGTGTCTGTTTCCTCAGCTTTTCAATGAAAATAATAATAGTGCCTTCCTCCTGGGTTGTTATAAGGATCATATGAAATGTTTCCTAAATCATCCAAAAGACTAGAGGCCAGATTTCCATTAAATGCCTTGGCGATTTCAGAAAAGAAACTATTGGGAAATAATCAGCAGGTCTTTATATGGAATAACTTCTATTATATTAGACTATTTTTATGACAGGGGCATGCTACAAAAAGTGGGAGATTTATTTCTATATAAGCTTTTTAAAAATAATTTAATATGATTTCCTTCAAAATGGAGGAATTTTATCCTCTATTATACTGTAAAATTCTTTCCTGAAATATTGTTCTCATACCTCACCTTAAAGCATTAGTGGCCTTGAATCGTAGAAGGCTTTGATGAATAATGTAGGCTCTCATATGCCCTACAAAGACTTGAAGGCCTGCTATATTAGTCTATCAAGAGTCTGAATATCCATGACCCTACAGCTATTGTAGAAGACTTTGGAAAGATTGATGAGTAAGTATTGTACCATGCCAGGAAATTGACAATGCCATGCTGAAAAGCAATTACTAGTGGTATGCTCTGTCTTTAACATAATTAATATTTATCAATTGTATATAATATTATATATATTAATTATAATATTAATAAAATAAATTTATCAGGCAAACAGTTTAGATATGAGAAGGTTACATAATTTAATTGCTTTAAAAAGTGTTAAACATTTAATAATGTAGATAGGGATAGGCATATTCAAGAAATATTACCTTATTGTTGCAGAATTTTCCAAGAGGGATTACAAAGACAGATATAGGATATTGGACTTGGAATCATGAAGGATGGAATTCAAATCCTTTTTCTGTCCCTTACTAGTTGTGTGGCTCTGGAGAAGTATTTTAACTTTTGTGTGTTCCAGTCAACTCTTTTTGTTTTAGCCACTAATTCATTGATGAATTGTAAATTGCCAGAGCAGGGAGTTTCTACATCAAGATTATTTGATTGAAGCGACTGGTTAAATTGGACCAAATCAGTCAATTTCAAACTATTAATTGAAGAAAACAGTACTGAATAAATAGAGAACTTTAAAACAAACAAACAAAAACTGAACAATAATTTGCTAATGCTCCACCATACCCTGAGACTGTAATCCAGGCCTGTGTCCTACTTCACCATATGGTCAAGGGCAACACAGTACTGAACCCAGGGTGAGGAAATGTCCACTGTAATCTCCTTCTAACCATTTGTTCAACTCACTAATAGACCACAGTACAGGTCATAATAGCAGTCAAAATATCTTTTCTTAGTTCATACTACCCATGAAGAATTAAAAACTTACACATCCCCTGAAGTACTTCTGAAAACAGCACACACACACACACACACACACACACACACACATACACACAGACACAAACTTGAGGGAACACTAGAAAGCAGCTTGACAGAAAATATGTTTAGACTAACATCTTATGATGTATATCAAGATAAGTAAATCATGTACTCAAAACGAGTACATGATTTAAACATAAAGGTTGATATCATAAACAAGTGTGTCATTATAGTCATATAAGAATTTGTCTGTTCAAACTGTGGATAAGGGAAGATTTATGACCAAGCAAGAGATAGAAAGTATCATGAAAAGTGAAAATAATCATTTTAATTGCATGGAATTGAAAAGCTTTTGCACAAAAATAATTTGTTCAAGGTTAAAAGAAAAGCAGGAAAATAAAGCAAAGTTTAGAGCAAGGTTTTCGGATAAAGGTCTCATTCTCAAATACATATGTAACTGAGTTAAATTCCTTATATATTGAACCATCCCTCCCCAATTAACACATGGTCAAAGAATATGAAAAGGTGGTTTTCAGAAAAAGAAATCAAAACTATCTACAGCTATATGAAAAATGGTTTAGATCCCTACTGATTAGAGAAAAGCAAATTAAACTGACTCTGAGGTATCGCCTCACACCAATAAGATTAGCTAACATGACATAAAAGTCATAATTCTGCATAAGATGTAGGAAAAATTACACAAATGCACTTTTGATGGGGTTGGGACTAGTCCAACCATTGTGGAGGACTGAGCTCAAAAGACTACAAATCTGCCCATGTCCTTTGATCCAGCAATACTACATAAACCAAGATAAATAGATGAATGAACAAATAAAAAAACAAATAAATAAATGAATGAATAACTAAATAACTAAACAGACAGACAGATACACAGATAAATGAATGAATAAATAAATAAATATATGTGTGTATGTGTATGTATGTATGTATGTATATATGAACTTCCAGAAAGAGAACTGATGGCATCCAAGTGCAAATTAAAGCTTTTTTTCATTTTATTGTTCTAAAATTTAATATAGAAATGTTTTACATGATTTCACATGTATAATTGATATGATATTGCTTGAAATCTCAAGAGGTGTGGCAAGAAAGGAGATAATTCTACACTCAGAATTTGAAAAAATAAATGTTAAAAAATAATAGATTTTAAAAGGTGTTTATATATGTGTGTGTACTTGTATATGTCAATTACTGACATATATTAATAAATATTTGTGTGTATGCATACATAGCTCTCTCTGAAGAGTTTAAAGTCATGGAAAAGAACATTTACGAAATGAGAAAGTCAAAAGGCATTATAACAAAGTGATGCGGAGATGCTTCTCATCTTATCTTTTCTATTGGTCTAGATTCAACATATACTGGGGGTTTCTTTCTGTCTCAGGCTACCAGGAAATTGTGTTAAAAGCTTCAGTCTTTAGTTTCCTGAGCCAGCCTTGTTTTACAGATCATTTCAATATCTGGTAAGGACAAGTTATTCTAATTTACATGATGGAAGATTTTTAGGGCCCATGGGTGGCAAAACTGCAACTTCAAGGTCTCACTTGAGGATCTAGAGGCTTGTGACCTCAAGGCCACAGTTCCCCACCCATGGACTAGAGTGAAAATGAAGAGGGTGCCCAAAGAGAGTTAAGGCTGCCGAGACCCCAAAATACCAACATGCCGGGTCCTGCTGAAAGAATTCCACTCAAGTCTTCTCTGCCAAAGAAAAAGTAAAGTTTATTGAAAGTTCAGGATTGCCACATGGGGTGCTAGGCCATTTAAAGGTGCTCTCACAGAGCAAGCCTGTGTGCTAGGGCATTCTAAGGCGCTCTCACAGAGCAAAGTCTATACTAGGCTATCCCATGGCACTCTCACTCCACATGGAGGGAAGATGGGATTCTATATACAGAAAGGTTGTGGGAGGAATCTAGGAGTGGTCCAGAGGAGGAGATTGGGGAGGGTGTTCAGGAGGAGTCAGATGAGGTCAGAGTCCAGTAATGAGTGGTTAAGGGTGGGAAGCTGCTGGAGGCTACCTGCAGACTACAGACAATGGTGGGCCAGGCCAGTTCAAGGGTGGGAAACTATTGGAACAAAGGGGGCTAAAGACTTGGGCAGAGCCCCAGCTCAAGGCTCATGACCTCAGGTTCACTTTCCCAGGGCCTGTACCTCAAAGAATCAAGGAGAGCTCAAAAAGGGGGGGAGGGCCCAGAGCCTACACCTCATCAAAAATTTACTAGACTTTTAGAAACTCATTACAAGAGCATCACTGTAGTCTAGGCCTAGGATTTTGTGAGCTTAGTATAGGAAAGTGTGATGACCCATTTTTAAGAAAGAGAAGGGACTTATTCATACATTATAAAGGCATAGGTTCCTGATATGACCCAAAGACCTAGACGTTTAAATTGAAAGGATATTCAAATAAATACTTGCTTCTAAAGTTATATTTGAAAACGCCTCAACCAATTTCTACTTGATATTTAATCAATATACATAAACAGACACTTTATAATTCTGTACGAAACTGCAATTATTCAACGTGGTCCTTCCTCAAAGTAAACTTATACCCTCATCTTTGCGATTTTTGTTTAATATCAACCTCATTAGTCTATAGATATTATCCTTTGTCTGCGAGACTACAAAACTACATGCTATTCTAACCCACAATCAAAGGATTTTAGGCTCACATAGATGGAACAAAATTTTAGCGACCTGCCTGATAAAAGTTTTTCACTCACTGCCACTTCCTAGAGTTTAGTACAAGGAAATCTTGAGGTAGTGCAGCATTAGAATTTAGTATTTCTATTCTTTTGGACAAATTGTTTCTTTTTCTTTGGGCCTCATATATAAAAAGAAGGTATTAGTTACTCAGGTGACATAATAGCTCTAAATTGATTATCTGAATTGTTTTAAATTACTATATATGGGTCAAAAGTATATATAAGGAATAAATATTTTATCTAAAAATTAAAGCTGATTATTAAAGATTATGAATGTTCATTTTTCTTTAGTAAATATGTATTAAATATCTACTATATGCAGAGGAAAATACATTAGTGACTGTAGATTTTTAATACCTAGACACTATCGTAGACCAAATAAATCAACCTAAAATATTTATTAGGAATTTACTATATGCTCTTTGGAAGGAGAATTAGAAAACATCCACAAATTTTTTTAAAAAAGCTTAAAATGAAAGGTTAAGCTGACATTAAGTAGATTCCTCAATAGGTCTGAGTGACAATTTTTAAGACTGTAGTTTCTGCTCAGAAAGAGCTTACATTCTAGAAACTGAATATATTCATGAAAAGAATACTATAGATACAAGGTAAATGACAAATTAGCACTGTTGCGGTAATTCAATTAAATTCATAAAAAGTAGAACTGATTTAGTTCTGAAGTGCCAAATGCAGGAATGCTCCCTGGATGGGGCAGCATTTGAATTAAACCCTGCTAGAAAAGCCTCCCATTTATTCTACTTTTTCCTTTGAAACTGACACTACTCAAAAGTGTTTGCTTCTAAATACCCTTTTCCTCAGTCTGCCATCCCTTCCATGATTATGCTTCCTATCCCCTTCGCCCCTACTTTCCTGTAGGGTAAGATAACCGATTGAGTGTGTATTTTATTCCCTCCGTAGGCCAAATTCAATGAGAGTAAGGTTGACTCATTCCCTTTCTACTCTTCCACTCCATTGTAACAGTTTTCTCTTGCCTCTTTTATACAAGATAACTTACCCTATTCTATCTCTCCATTTCTGCTTCTCCCAGTATATTCCTCTCTCACTTCTTAATTTATTTTTTGGAGATCATTCCTTCATATTTAACTGATCTATATATAAATGTACATATACACACATATACACCGCATTATACCTACGTATATATGTATGTATATATTCCTTTCATCTATGGTCATACTGAGAAAAGTGTCATGAATAATAAGCACAATTATCTTGTCTCCATGTAGGAATATAAATAGTTCAACTTCAATAATTTCCTGACTCTTTTCCCTGTTTACCTTATCATGATTCTCTTGCTTTTTGTATTTGAAAGTCAGATTTTCTATTCAGGTCTGGTCTTTTAATCAAGAATGCTTGAAAGTAGTCTATTTCATCGAATATTCCCATTTTCCCTGAACCATTACACTCAGTTTTGCTGGGTAGGTGATTCTTGGTTTTAATCCTAGCTCCTTTGACCTCTAGAATATCATAATCCAAGCCTTTTGATCCCTTAAGGTAGAAACTGATAGATCTTGTGTTATCCTAATTTTATTTCCACAATACTGAAATTGTTTCTTCATGACTTCTTGTAACATTTTCTCTGTGGTTGGGTACTCTGGAATTTGGTTATTATATTTCTAGGAGTTTTCTTTGTGGGTATGTTTTCTCAAGACATGATTAGTGAATTCTTTTCATTTCTATTTTGCCCTCTGGTTCTAGATTATGAGAGCAATTTTCATTGAAAATTTCTTGAAGGATGATTTATAGGCTCTTTTTTGATTATGGTTTTTAGAGAGTCCAGTAATTTTTAGATTATCTCTCCTCAATCTATTTTCCAGGTCAGTTTTTTTTTTCCAATGAGATATTTCACATTGCCCTCAATTTTTTCATTTCTTTGGATCTGTTTTGGATTATCTTCATTTCTTATAAAGTCATTAGCTTCCATTTGTTCCAATCTAATATTGAAACAATTACACACTTCACTGAGGTTTTGAAATTTCTTTTCCATCTGTCCAATTTAGCTTATTGAGGCATTTTTCTACAAATAGGCCTTTTGGGTCACTTTTGTCTTTTGAGTAAGTCTATCTTTCAAGGTGTTATTTTCACCAGTACTTTGAAGTATCTATTTTAGCAGGCTGTTGATTCATCTTTTATTATTTTCTTGCATTGTTCTCATGTCTTTCCCCAATTTTTCCTCCACATCTCTTGCTTGACTTTTACAATCCTTCTTCAGCTCTTCCATGATGGACTGAAACCAATTCATATTTTTCTTAGAAACTTTTTTATTTTTATTTTTTTTAATTTTTTTTAATTTTAATTTATTTTCTTGGTTACATCATTCATTTCCACAAGGTTTTGAGTTACAAATTTTCTCCCCTTTTTGTCCCTACC
>JAQQSW010005167.1:0-14262 GCA_028646575.1 Pseudocheirus occidentalis | reverse complement strand
AGATCAGAGTTTAAACGGAGACTGAAGCAATACATGCTATCATTCTTTTCGATGTTTGGCTTTTGTTTCTCTTTTCTCATTGTTCACTCCATTGGCTATAACACCTATACAACTAGACGATTGTACAATGTGAAGGAGTTTGCAGATCCTATACATGATTGTATGCCACCATGGGGGGGTTGGGTGAGGGATGGGGAGGAAGGGGAGAAAAATGTATAACTGAAGTGACTATGGAACAGAATCTTGTAACCTAAAAGTGAACAAACAAGTTAATAAAAAAAAAATTCAAAAAAAAAAAAAAGATATCTCAGCATTGAAAACCCAAGGAAAGACCCTTCTTTCATCTTTACTGAAGGCAAGCCCTCAGCAATCTCAGTTCCTGGGGAGACAAGGCTCAACAAAGCCATAGCCAGTGTCCTCATCAAGTCACTCTCTGCCTGTAGAACAGTCCCAGATCCCCTGAAAACATCAGCAAAGCCCTCTTCCAGGATTTCTGTAAACATACCACAAGAAAATCCTTCTTCAGGGCTTCTGAACCAATAGCAAGTTTCCAGGAGCTCTACAACTGTAGCACTGCCCTACACCAGCAGGTGAATCTGGCAAAACAACATCAAAACAGACAGACAAAATACCGGCATCACAGCCATGCCTCCTCAATTCTTGGCAGCTCCAGGTAGCAGTTCTCAAAAGTCCTGGGCAGTTCCAAGCGGCCCTCAGCCGTCTTTCTCTCAGCAACTCAGGCTCTAGATACTGCTCTCCAAAAGTCCTTCTGGCCTTCTCTAGGCTTGGGCCTCTCTCCCAATTCACAGCTCCTCCCAGTTCAACTCTCTCCTCCTGTCAACCAGTCCATCCCGCAAGTGGGATTCACAAGCTCTGGGTTTTAACACTCAACCCAAAAACCAAGCTAATACTGGGGCATCTCCAAATTTCATTACCATTACAATATGTGTGTGTGTGTGTATATATTTGTTTTATACCTGTTGTAATATACATACATATATATTTAGACTCATACCATACATACTTACATGTGTAAACATACATATGTATACTTATGTGCTTACATCTATACATAAATATGTCAAATCATACATACACACATACATAACCATAAATGCATACTTCTATATATCAGTTCTTTCTCTGGAGGTGAATAGCATCTTCCATCATAGGTCCTCTGTAGTAGATATGAGTATTTACAATATCCATAATCACTTAATCATTTGATTGTTCTTTGAACAACACTGCTGTAGTATATATAATGTTCTCTTGGTTTTTCTCATTTCATTCTTTGTAATTTCATTCAAATTTTTCCATGTTTTTCTAAAATCAACCAGTTCATCATTTCTTACAGTGCGGTAGTATTCAATTACATGCATATGCCACAATTTGCCAAAATTACCCAAATGATGGACATCCCCTCAATTTCCAGTTCTCTGCCACCACAAAGAGTTGTGAAATGTTCCTATAGATCTTTTAGAATATATAGATTTCTCTTCCTTTTTCTCTGATCACCTTGGGAAACAGACCCAATAGTAGTACTGCTGAGTCAAAGGGCATATGCAATTTTATAACTTTCGGCATAATTCCAGAGGCCTCTCTAAAAGAGGTGGATCAGTTCACAGTTCTACCAGTGGTGTATTTTAGTATCTGAGTTCTTCCAGATCCCATCTAGCACTTGTCATTTTCCCTTTGTTACATTTTATTTTCTGAACTATCCCATTCCCTTCCCACCCCACAAGAAAAAGTCATTATTTCACACACAGATACACACACACACACACACACACACACACACACACACACAAAACCATACTATGTGTACTTCTATTTATTAGTTCTTTCTCTGGAAGTGAATGACATCTTCCTTCTTAGATCCTTTGTAGTTGATCATACTCAAAAAAACTTAGTTGTTCAGTTATTCTTTTTATTTTATTTTTTTTCTTTTTGCAGGGCAGTTGGGGTTAAGTGACTTGCCCAAGGTCACATGGCTAGTTTTTGTGTTAAGGGTCTGAGGCTGGATTTGAACTCAGGTCCTCCTGACTCCAGGGCCGTTGCTCTATTCACTGCACC
Source organism: Pseudocheirus occidentalis (assembly GCA_028646575.1). Lineage (NCBI taxonomy): Eukaryota > Metazoa > Chordata > Mammalia > Diprotodontia > Pseudocheiridae > Pseudocheirus > Pseudocheirus occidentalis. The sequence goes on along the minus strand of JAQQSW010005167.1, from coordinate 12,189 downwards.
ACCTACCCGCCCCCCACAGTTATTCTTTGAACAAGATTGCTGTTAATATATACAGTCTCTTGGGTCTGCCCATTTCATTTTTCATCAATTCATATGAGTTTTCTCATGTTTTTCTAAAATCAACCAGCTCACCATTTCTAACCTCTATCATAAACTCTAAGGTAGAATGGTAACTTTATCCCAAGATTGAGAGCATTTACATGCCAGCAACCAACTTTTTTTCCATTGGTAAGATCAGATAAAGAACAGAATTTTCCCTCATTGGATCTTTCATTTTTTTTTTTTTGTGGGGGAAGGCAGGGCAATTGGGGTTAAGTGAATTGCCCAAGGTCACACGGCTAGTAAGTGTTAAGTATCTGAGGCTAGATTTGAACTCAGGTCGTCCTGCCTCCAGGGCCAGGGCTCTATTCACTGCACCACCTGCCTGCCCCTTCTCTTTCAATCTTTAGAAAAAAGAAATTACTAAGCAAATCAAGAAACGACTAGTTCTGTTCTATTCTGACTGAACTCCAATAGATATTTAGCTGTCCCATCTCTACCATAATATGTCTCTGTGACAGGTTTGTGATCTGTCCCCCAAACTCTTCATTATTTTTTTCTTTCTGTTCAGGCTGAATGTTTTATATATTCCAAAGGCATTACTGCTTCTATTTTTGTCTCTACTTCAGCCAACCACTATCTACCGTGCTTCTTCCTCTTTCTGGTTCCTGGATTTCCTAAGATAAATATATCAGTGCTATCCTGACTGAAAATCCAGTACTCCTTTTGGTATTCAATTCCATAAAAGACATTAAGTTTCTATGTGAAAAGCAATGTACTAGATGTTGGAGAAGATAGAAAGTTCAGATGAGAGACTTCCCATCCTCATGGAAAGTAAAAGATTTGCAAGGGGGAAAAAAACATTTATAGATATTACAAGCAATAACACATGATAAGTTCGTTAGAGTTGTATTTTTTTAAAAGAGATATTTATACACATAAAAGACCTGAAGGTAATTCCAAAATTTTAGACCTTGGAAAGCTCTAAAGCTATTGGAATGATGGTACCATAGACAAAAATAAGGAAACTGGTAAAAGAGATTGGTTTAAGGATGAAAACCAGTTTTGGACAGGAATAGATTGAGGTGTTAGTGGGGATGTCTAGATATAAAGGTTTAAACTTTGTAAAGTCCAAGAACGGGATTCCCAATTCTCCCAATTCTTTTATGTGTATAAATGTTATGATTTATTTTCCTTATTCTAACATACAATAAAAGTGTTGATCCTGCAGGTCCTACAGTCAGGAGAAAATTTCCTTTGGACATTATTGGTCAATCTAAAAGTCTCTGAGAAGATATCTTTCTTGTGCCAGGTTTTAGAGAGTGAACAGTCTTTTAGTTCGGATTCAACGGTGGAATGAAACAAGGTACTGGGAAGTCACTGGACAGTTAAGAGTAGCAGGTTTCATTTCTGCTACCTGGGAAAGACCTTAGCTTAAAAAGCCCAAGCTCTCCCACTGCATCCAGAGCCATCTCCAGTCATCTTGATATATATATATATCTTGCCAGTGGATACAGATGGTTGCAGAGGAGACAGCAAGGTTGGTTGACTGTGCATAGCCCTGCCTCATTTAAATCCAATTCACCTACCTGCAAGTCATGACATTACCTTCTTGATGTCAAGGTCCTCTTTGAGAACAAAGAACAAACAACAGTAAAAGATTTAAATCTCATTTTAACCTCACAAACCAGGGAGGGAGGGAGGCACTATTAATATTTCCATCTTACAAAAGAGGAAACTGAGGCAGTCAGAGGTTAAGTAACTTGCTTAGAGTCACAGAGCCAGTAAATGTCTAAGGTGGGCTTTGACCTTAGATCTTGACAACTCCAAATGCAAAGGTTTATCCACAGGGCGGCTAGGTGGTGCAGTGAATAGAACACCGGTCCTGGAGTCAGGAGGACCTGAGTTCAAATCCAGCCTTAGACCTTTGACATAAAAACTAGCTGTGTGACTTTGGGCAAGTCACTTAACCCCAATTGCCCTCCAAAAAAAGAAAAGAAAAGAGAAAAAAGGTTTATCCACTCTACCACCTAGCAAAAGATGTCTAGCGGGCTGCTAGAAGTACAAGGAAAGGTTGAAGTTATACATACTAATTTGGGAATTATTTGTATAGTGATAACTGAAGTTAAACTTGTAGGTATTTGTAGAACCTATATCAGATTAGACAGACATTTTTCCACTGCCTGGGGGGGGGGGGCAGTAGGGAGGAAGGTGAGGAGAGGGAGGAGCAGAAAATTTGGAACTCAAGGGATTGTGCAACTGAATGCTGTAAACTAAAAGTAAATGAATAAATTTCTTTTAAAAAGATAAATAAATATTTCCTGTTATAGAAATGTTTTATCTCATAAATTAAAAATAAAATAAACATTTAAAAAAAAGTTTTAAAAGTTAAACTTCTAAAATCATCATTTCCTATTAACTGAAACATTTTTAAAGTATTTGCAACATATATATGGGAGGTATCTGTGGTGTGTCAGAAAGAATGTTACACATGAGTTAAAAGACTGGCCTGGTTCTAACATGTAAGACCAGTTACTGGAACAGTCACTTAAGTTCTCTTGGCCAACAGCAGCTATACCATGTAGGAGAAAGAGCAAGAACTTATAAAGAGCACTAAACTAGGGACATGGCTATTAGCACTGTGTCCTCGGGCAACTTAATCTCCCTGAGCCTCGGTTTCTTTATATTTAAAGTAATGTTAACACTTCCAGGTCACATGATCAATAAAATGTAGGATTAGACATTTTTCCTAATCTCTATGATTTTTTAAGCCACTCCAAAACAGAAATGATATGCCAAAGATAAACCAACTTCAGCTGTCTGAATAGTCTAGGATAACCAGACTCTAAAAGAACGTTAAAAAACTATCCCCTGAAACATGAATCAATGCTTACTAACCTGGATATCACTCAGTACTCCTCCCCCTACCCTGCATACTACTGGCAGTAAGGCTGCATTAGCAGGTCCAAGGACAGATTACAAGCTTACAATAAAACCCACCCTCTCACTCTGGTTCCTTTCCTTCTTTCCAGTGCAAGTAGACATACTGGCTACAGGCTGTGGAAATTTATGGCCACAGTCCCTGAGAAGGCCACAACCCTGTAGTACCAGTGCTGCGAAACTCTTTGAACTGCCAGGGCAGACAACTCTGTAGCTAAAATACAGCCAGAACTAGGCCAATAATCCCATAATACCAGCAGAGTTGGTGCCAGGAAAGACAACGCTGAAGTACCAATTGAGCCCGGCACTGGGCCAACAACCCTATAACATCAGCAGAGTCTGGAGCCTAAGAGGCCAATTCTGTAACACCACGCATTGAAAAGAGTAACAACAGAAGGAAATACAGCCTCCAGATCTAGTAAATGAGTTCAGTTACCTACACATAGATACTACAAAACAAAGTAAAATTGTCCAACACTTGATAAGACAAAAAAAATCCTATGGAACATGGGAATGTGGAACCACACATGTTCTTGAGTGGTTCAAAAGAAAAAGGAAAATTACAGGAGCAGAATTAATGGCTTAAACAGAAAAAGTAATGGACAGAAGAGAAAAATTAGAATCTGCGATAGCCTCACCAAAGAAACAAGAGAGAACAATAGATTAGGAATGCAAATACAAAGAAGTAAAGGGCAATCTAGAAAAAGAGAAACAAAAAATAACATTAAAAGAAAATATGTTCCCTATATAAACAAAACATACTGATCTGGAAGACAGGATTCACAGAGACAACCTAGGATCATTGGTTTCCCAAAAGAACATGGTAGGACAAAAAAAACAAAACCAACAACAACAAAACCCTTAACATCGTAATAAAAGGAATAATAGAAGAGGAATTGCCAGGAACTTCTTAACATAAAAAATGAAAATCTAGTTGAAAGAATTCACAGATCACCACCAGGAAAAAACTCAAGGCTGCAAACTCTAAGACACATAGTGGCTAAATTTAACAATTCACATCAGAAACAAGTTTTGCAAGCAATCAGGAGAAAGACCTTCAAATACAAAGGAAAACATCGGAATAATGCAAGACTATTCTGTACTCAATAGAAAATGGAGGAAGAAATGAAATGTATTCCAAATAAAAATGAACCTTAAAAATGCAGTCCAGGTGAGCTACCCTGAAAAGCTGAGCTTAACCCTACATGAAAAATGATTGACATTCAATAATAAAGGAGGGTTTGAAACATTTTTAGAAAAAAAAAATCAGAACTGAAGAGATTATTTGTTTCTTGAACACCGCAAACAACAAAAATTCAGGAAGAATAATAAATGCAGCTCATAAGGACAGCAACATCAATAGAATGACAATAAAAAGACCAGTAAGAAACTTCTTTCTAACTGTACATAAGGAGACAAGGGTAAAGGCCGGAATCTGATAAAGTAAACAATGATGAGGCAAACAGGGACATTACGGGCACAACTTGGTGACATCCTGCTTATAGGTGAATCAATGTCTTTTTCTAGAATTACATTACAACATGGAAGGATACAAAAAAGGGAAGCAGGAAGAAGAGTAGGGAGAAAGAGAAGAGTGTGTAAGGGGAAAGTGACCTGCATGGTGTAACAGAAAGAAAAGAGCCTATAGGGGAGTGAGTAGGAAGGGGGAAAGATTAGAAAGAGTAGGGGTAAGGAGGGAATCCTAACTTTGGTGGTAGGATGGTGTTCTACTGATGAATGTTTCTACATGTAAAGAGAAAAAGGAGATAAAGACCTTACACTGGGTATGACCCGGGACACTTGAGGACTGAAAAATTTACTCATTCTGTGTTAGGAGGGAAGGAGTCAGATCTCCTATGGAGTAACTGACACCTGGGAGAGTGGGAGAACTTGGACTAGGGGAAGAGATTTTAAAGGCAAATGGGGTAGCAGGGGTGATGGGGTCTGGAATGATTTTGTCTGCAACCCCAGTTTATAAAATCATATTTTTGTGTTTGGGAATGTCTGTAATAACACTTTGTGACAACAAGTTGTAAAATGACACTTCCCCTAGCTGAAAAGTCTTTTCCCTGAGCCAGAACTCTGCCTAGCCTACAATTCATTAATTGATTAGCCATACCTATGAATACATCACCCAAGCATTCAAACAAACCCTTTAGTTTAGAGAAATGCATAGTCCCTTTGTTCTAAGTGTCCAGCTGCACCCAAAATCCTTGAATACACTATCAGAGAGATAACTCCCTCCCAACTTGGTACCTCCTGAAGCCCCCAATCAGTCTAGCTTCCAAACTTGGCACTGGATGTCCCTTTAAGCCCTGACCACGCCTAAACTCCTCCCTAATCCCTCCCTTACTCAACTAGTTAGCATAATTTATATCAGACTTATGACTTTTTTACTGTATAAACTATATCTCTAATTCCTGAACTTTCACAGGTCCCCTTACTCCCCTGCCTGCTGCAAAGTCAGCATAGCAATAAACTTTTATAACTCTGCCAAAAAATTGCTTGAGCCCAGTAATTCATTCCAGACTAAAAGAACCCTTAGAGGATTTCCTAGAAATCCATCTCCCTCTCTCCTTCATCCGGGGGAATATCTGGGGAAGAATAAAGATCAGCGTTGGCCTGCATAATAAAGAAGGTAGCGGGGAAGGGACCTTACAATGGAGCAGTGTTTTCTCAGACACTTGCAATAATTAGCATTGTTCTGGGAGTAAGGCACGAGTAAAAAGGAAATTCACCTAAAAAGTCTTACAAGGTAGTGACAGAAAGCTCCTAGAGGGGAGAGCCTAGAATAGATACCTTGAAAGCTTTAATTAGTTGAGGAATATAGAGATGAGAGACTAGATAATTATAGGAGTCATGAGTCAAAGAATAAGGGTCTAAAGAAGACAGAGAGAATGAATAATGAAGAGTGAAAGAAATCCTTTCTGAAAAAATGAAATCTGAAATTTTCATTCAGAAATGAAATTAAGAAAATTAATGAAAGTTGAAAGAGAAGAGAGGAAAGGAGACTACTTGACAAACTAAAATGGTAAAAGAGTAGGAATAACTAAATAAACAGATAAAAGCAGGAAAGAAAAAAGCACTACTAAAAAAAACCAAAGGGAAAGGGGAAATGAGTTGGAGACAGGACCGGGGATAAGGAAAAGAAAGCCAGGAGGAATAGGGTTGATGAGGTACTTGGGTGCCTGTGCTTGAGCCCCAGTTTGTAAAATCACATCGGTTTGCAAAATCACCTTTCTCTCTAGCCTCAAATCTCCCTAGCCCCAAAACACTGTCTCCGGCAGCTTTTCCCCAGCTCAAGGGCAGCATGCCCTAACAAAATACTTATCTCTCTTCCTGTTACAGTGGTCATCTGCTTCTATAGAATTTAGTAGTTTGACCCAACTGTGTACTGGCTGAAGCAGCTGTGTATGGGTATCTATCACATATATCATAAACTCAGTCATGTGTATACTCCTTAGCTCATTATACACATTCTGGATCCCTTGTTAGCTTGGGACATGTGTACTCCCAAAATCGATCTTGTCAAACGGGACACTGATGGGTAATAGACTGGGCACTTCTCAGTCAGCCCTGACCACTAGCTGACTTAAATGACATTTCAAGCCTAAAACCACACCTCCATGTAGCCCCCACGTTGGGCTATTTCCCAGTGAATTATGGGCAATAGGTCTGAGCAGTTAATGTTAAAAATTCATGTCCCTTTAAGCACTGACCACTCCTTAACTCCTCCCTAATCCCACCCTTACTCACCTAGTTAGGATAACTGGCACAGGTTATATACTATGGATTATTCTATAAAAATATACTTATGACTCCTTTAAGGTTGCAGGTTTCCTAAGACCTCCTGCCTGCTGTATAGCGTTACAATAAACCTTTACCAACTTGACTCAGAATGCTTGAGCTAGTGATTCATTCTAGACTGTCCTCCAGGGACTCTGGTAATTGGGGTCCCTGAAACACCTATACTTATCCCTCATCAGGGGAATAAGTCACCCTAAAAGAAAAAATTTAAACCAGAGTAACTGAAAATATACAGTACTGTGTTTAATAGCAAAAAAGGGGAGATATCACAACTTGAAAAATATCTACTATTATAGACAAATGGAGGAAAATATAAACCTAACTCTCATAGCTTTTCATGAGAATGAATTAAACAATCCAATAAAATGAAGAAGAGTGACAGATTGGCTAAGAAAACAAAATTCTACAATCTGTTGCTTACAAGAAATACAGTCATACACACAAAACTAGGGGACGGGGTGGGGGGGGATTTACTATGCATCAAGTGACTCCAAAAAAGTGGGAGCTGGAAGCATTCTATGTGACAAGGCAAAAACAAATATTCCAAAATATAAAAATAAACTAGGAAACTACATTATGCTGAAAGGATAATGCTGAAAGGAACCATAGACAAGAAACCAAAATCATCAAAAAAAACTTAAATGCTCCAAAATGCATTAGCATTCAAATTCATAAAGGAAACATTATCTGAGCTACAAGAAAACAAGCATAATAATACAACAGTGACAGGGGACTTTAATATCCCCTTCTCAGTTATGGATAACAAAAGAGGAAAATAACAAATTGCTGGAGAAACTAGAGTTCAAAGACGTATAATGTCTTCTAAATGGGACAGTAAAAGAAGATACATATTTCTTAGCACCACATGAAAACTTTACAAATTTGCCCTAGCACTGGGCATAAAGATATTGTAAACACATGGAAAAGGAATAAATACATCCTTCACAAAGCATAGCAATAAGGAAAAACTGTCTTAGGGATCCTAAAATAAGGTTAACAACATTTTTGCAATACCTTCATAAGTGTTGTTGTGTATGGAACTATATTTAAAATGATTGTATATCATTTTACAGACTATATGTGCTTGCCTTCTTGGGGAGAGGAAGGAGGGGGGGAGGAGAAAAAAATTTGAAACTCAAAATCTAATCAAAATGAATGCTGAAAAAAAAGAAAAAAATTTTTAAGCGAATATTGAAAACTATCTTTACATGTAATTGGAAAAAATAAAATACTATTAAGTGGGAAAATAAAATGTTGTTGTAAAGAAAGTTATTTGCAAATCTGAAAATGCTAATATTATTTAAGAATGGGGTTAAGACTACATGCTCTCTAAAAATCCTATCTATATAATATCTATGCTCAGTGTGGATTCCTGAAGACTGTCAGTGGAGCCGAAGCTTTAGCAGGCACTACTAATCTGGAAAGATTTTAAGTGTGGGTTCAGCAATGGACTATATCTTTTATCCAAGGATAAACATAGCTAAGTGCCAAGATATTCATCACTATAAGGCTGGCCACTGGTTAACATTTTTGGTCAGAGTAATTTTAAAATCAATCATCAAGCAAGCAATAAGAATTTTATTTACTAAGTGTCTATTATGTCATTGTGCTAGGTGTTAGGGATACAAAGACAAAAGCAACATAGTGCCTGACCTCAAGGAAGTTCCAATCTATTAGAGAAGACAGTCATCACACAAATACACACACACAGATACAAAGTGACTTTGGGGCAAGGGGGTATCAGAAAAGGCCTCATGTAGAAGTCAGGTGGTAAGCTGGGTTACAGAATAGAAATCTAAGAGCTGGAGATGAGAGGAAAATTCCAAGGATAGGAGACAGCCCCTGAAGCAGCTGGTAGTGCAGTAAATAGAGCTGGGAGTGAATGTGGGAAGACCTAAGTTCAAATCTGGCCTCTTACAAGACACTTAGAAGCTTGTGTGATCTTGGGAAAGTCACTTAACCTCTGTTTACTCCAATTTCTCCAGCTGCAAAATGGGAATAATAATCGCACCTACAGTGCCAGGCTGTTGAGAGAATCAATTAGGATATTAGTTAAAGGGCTTAGCACAGTGCCTGGTACATAAAAGATTCTATACAAATGTTTATTTCTTCTTCTCCTGTGTTTTCCCAGAAAAAGAACATGCATATAGGAAATGGTAGTGCATTCCCTCTCCCTCAGTAAAGCCAATTTGACTGGACCTCAGGGAGCAAGGAGGTAGCATTAAGTTACACATAGAATGTAATAATAAGTCTAGAAAGCTGGGCTGAGAGCAGCTTACAAAAGGCCTTAAATACTAAACAGGAGTTTATATTTGATCCTAGAGGTAGTAGGGAGTCACTAGAGTTTACTGAGTAGGGAAATGACATGTTTAGACCTGAGCTTCAGAAAGATCAATATGGAAACTGTGTGGAAGATGGATTGGAAAAGAAATGTACTTAGACTAGTATCTATGTTCAAGCCTGAGTTAGACTATCTCCATTAGTGGAGATTATGATGACTGGATTCTACCTGCTTGCCCAAGAGACCAAGTTGCAGAAGAGTTTAGAAAGAGAAAATGTCTTTTCTTCTTGCTTAGATAATAGGCACACTGGGCTCCAGACCCTATTTGGGGAGAAAATGGGACAGAAAGATACGTCCCTGATTTCAGTTTGCCCCCTAGTTTACACTAGGCAATTTCCACATGAGTTAGATTGAGGACTTTCTCATTTGAACTGAGATAACTCCTAGTGGGAGAGCTCCTTCACTCTGTATATTAGCTCCTAATCTGTATATCTTCTCTGATTTTTGTTTGCTCTCTGCTTGGATAAATGGGTTTACTTGCTATTCACTATATGTGATGATCTCTTATATAGCCAGAATTTGTCAGAAAAGGGTAGAGCCATAGGATATAAGCTGGGAGAACTCTTTCCTCTTTAAAAGATAGTGATGCAGAAAAGCAACTTGAACCCAAGGGAAAAAAACCACTTCCCCTAGAGCAGCAATATTTAGGGGGACAGATAGATATAAGTCTGGTATAACCTCTCTGAGGAAGGCATCCAGTTTCCTGGACACCTCTCCACAGGAATGAACCAAAATATTCATTGGGAAAAAAAATGTCCATTGGAGAGGGGTGGAAGCAATTCCTGAGATTCATGCCTCTCCACAACCCAAATTTGGATAAATCCATTGTTGACATATGCATGGTCAACACACACCTTATGTATGCATGAACAGAAAGAGTTTGCAAACCAAAAAACCTTTAGATGTTTGACATTTGAATGTAAACTTAATTCATTCTATAGGTATTCAAGCACAAAATCGTTTTTTGATCCAGACTCATGAGTCCATCTATTGCCATGGAGAACTGTCACCACAACACATAATACATCAGAAAATGACTTGTAACTTATAGTCTCAGAAAACTGCCTGAGCTCTGACAGGTTAAATGACTTTATTATAATCAACAATATGATCAGTTCCCAGACTTGATCTCTCTAACCCCAAGGCCAGCATTTGATCTATTATATTACCCTACCTCAAAAACCATGCCTCAAATGCTGTCTCCTAACTCTCTGGACTTTAAAATCATGCCTAACTTACTATCTCCTCCTGGAACTTCCCTCTGTTCCTGAGGCCTCCTCAGTCTGGAACAACCAACTATCCTGAATCTTTCTCATCCTGGAATAGCCTCCACACCCTTTTCCTATTGGTGAGTTATTTCTGGGGCCTCCATTTGTGTAAGGACTCAGGCTCATTAATTTTCATTGCCTTCCAAGCTCCACTCCCAACTTTGTATTTCAAAATGAACATCACACACAGGGTATATCTTTATCCTCCCTCCCACTACCTATTTTTCAGCTCCTTTTTTTGGATTGTCTTTCCCCATTAAAATGTAAGCTCCTGGGGCTGCTAGGTGTTGCAGTGAATAGAGCACCAGCCCTAGAGTCAGGAGGACCTGAGTTCAAATCTGACCTCAGACACTTAACACTTACTAGCTGTGTGACCTTGGGCAAGTCACTTAACCCCAACTGCCCTGCCATCCCCCCCTCCAAAAAGAAAAAAAAAATGTAAGCTCCTGGAGGACAAATATTGTCTTTCTTTTTTTTTTAAATTATATTTGAATCCCTAGTATTTAGGATAGTGCTTGACATACAGTTAAGTGCCTTGCCTTAACTCTACTGTCTTTTATAATTCTCATATATCAAAATATTTAAATCTTAAACCAAAGTTATGTCCAACTCTCATACACTATCTAATTCAAGCTTCACAATTAATTTTATTTTCCCTTTTTTACACTACAATCAGATGATTCTACAATTAGACCAAATGTTCTGCAACTTCAAGTATGACCTAAGTGTTAACTTAAAAACTGACAAACTAGGGGTGAAAATGGTCTAGTCATATATTCTCTCTCTCTCTCTCTCTCTCTTCTCATCCTCCCTCCCCTTCCCCCCCATACACACACAGAGAATCCATATTTGTAATTCCATAATTTCTCTCCTAATGCAAATCTGCAAATGTCCTGCAATAGTTGCAGACATTTGAGGGGCGGCTAGGTGGCGCAATGAATAGAGGACCAGTCCTGGAGTCAGAAGTACCCAAGTCAATCTGACCTCAGACACTTAACACAAAAAAACTAGCCATGTGACCTTGGGCAAGTCACTTAACCCCAACTGCCCTCAAAAAAAAAAATGCAAAAAGAAAGCAATTGGTAACATTTGAAATCAAGTGTCCCTGACCACTAAGGCTAGCTTTCTATCCACTATACCATGCTTCTTCTCTTGATATGAGTACAGATAAATACATATACATTCATATACTTTTAGTTTTGCTAAATGTTTAACATAGCAGAGTTAGAATGAAAGTTAAGCATTCATGAGGAATCATTTATCAGGTAACTGCAATACAAGAATTTAGATGGGCAAATTACAAAGAACTACACTTTACTGTCAACCACATACTTAGAAATAATTTTACTTTACTAGACCTTTAAGAAAAACAAAAACATGAGAAGGTAAACATGGGAAAGAAATCATAAGGAACTTGTCAAATTTGAACTATTTACATGCCAATATGGAAAAATGATAATAGTAACTTATGAAACTTTTCTTAGCATGAGGATAGGTGAAGGGAATAAAAATGTGTGTGTGTATATATATATATATATATATATATATGTATACTTACACATAGGTCCATATAGGAGTCTATATATGTGTATAAATACATATTTGAGCATGTGTGTATATGTGTATATAGAGGGTATAGGATTAATTAAATGGAAAGGGAGACTTTAAAAGGCAAAATTCTGAGATGGGAGAGGACTAGAAGGAGAGGAGACAGGGAGAGACAAAATGGGATTAATCATTCCATAGAGACAAGGCAAGAGATAACTATTGCAGTTTTATTTTCAATTACTGTCA
>JAQQSW010005166.1:0-14262 GCA_028646575.1 Pseudocheirus occidentalis | reverse complement strand
GTGATCAATGTTCTGGGCTGGGGGGTAGGGACAAAAAGGGGAGAAAATTTGTAACTCAAAACCTTGTGGAAATGAATGATGTAACCAAGAAAATAAATTAAAATTAAAAAAAAAAAAGAAAAAAAAAAGAAAATCAAGACTTTTGTCGAATAAATTCCTCAAAGACAATCTAAATTGGAAATTCAGTAAGGGGACTACCAAGGAATAAACCAATAACTGGGCTGTAATAAAAAAAAATGACCCAGTTATCATGTTGTAAGCCACAGTCAGAAAGCATAAAACTTTTGAATGATCACAAAACACAGTATCACAAAGACTCAAGTCCTGAAAAACTTGGAACGTTCAGTAGGATAATGAACTTAAGAACAATGTTAGTACCCAGAAAAGAAAAACAGTATGTAAACCCTTTGTCACTACCCCCCAAATATCCCTAGAACAAATAGAGAGAGAGAAGTTTACAGATTCTTGGTACTGTCCTGCAGGGGATTAGAAATACTGCTATGACTATGACCTTCTCTGTAATTACACTGCCACACAAATGCAGGAAAAAAAAAATCTGTCATATGGAACTCTACACAGCCATGAACTTTGGTCTACCTCCCAAAGAAGAGTCTAGCACAGTGTGTATCTAGACAATGAGCAAACCACCTAGTCTCTCTAAAGCTCCAGTTCCTCCTCTCTAAATTATGAATAATTAAATGAGTGCCAAATTTTAAAAACTTTGAAAACCATAGATTTCCATGGAAATGTAAGGTGGTATGATTGTTATCCTTAAAATAGGGTCTAGGAAACTCCTGCTGATTTAAGACTAATAGATATTAGAGTATCTAATAATAGATATTATCCTAATAATTGATATTAGGAAAACAAAAGATTGAATAAATTCGAGAAATAACTAGTTTACTCCTCCCCTCTTCAAATCTGCAGAATCTGTTTTCTAGCCTTTTCTCTATACTAGATATGATATGTGGTCCCATCTCATCCCAATGCAATGTGAGGGGCAAAGCAGAGAATTTGTTCTCAAATGTCTGTTGTTAATGACAAGAAGTACAAGGAAAGCTGCTACTTGCCTTCTTCAAACTGTGGGGATACGGTAGTGTGGTGTGGTGTAGTGTAAGGGAAAGAATGCCTCAGCTGGAAACCAAGGACAGATTGCTGACTCTCTTTAAACCTCAGTTTGCTCCTCTGTTAAGTGAGAGACGTTGAACTAGTTGACATCCAAGGGCCCTTTGACTCTTAAATCTATGATCCTATTTCGAATAATCAAGAAAATATCCAGTTCTAACATTTTATGATTTCCCATGTCTGCCCTCCCCAGGAACCCACCGAGGTAGCTTAGGTGTCACAGTGGATTGTGAACTGCCTCTGGAGTCAGGAAAATTGGAGTTCAAATGCAACCTCAGATACTCACTAGCTGTGTGTTCCCAGGACAAGTCACTTAATTTCTCTTGGCCTCAGTTTCCTGGTCTGTAAAATGGGGACTTACCTCCCAGTTGCTGTGAGAGTCAAATGAGGCAATATTTGTAAAATGCCAAGCACCCCTCTGGGCACACAGTAAGAACTACACAAATGCTACCTATGATTATTGATTGAGTATCAAGTCTATGGGTGTGAAAAAGACTAAGAAAAACGTGTGGCATATTGTATAGAAGTCAGGAAGATTCGGGTTCAAAGCCCCCCTCTGACACATGCCGGCTGGTTCCACGCTCATCTGGCTTTGAGAGTCTTCGGTGAGCAGTGAGATGCATAGAAAGTGTTGGCCCACATTGGTACAGAAAATTCATTCCTGGGGGCTCCCCAGGCCAATGCAATCACAGGTCTAGAAAAAATTAAAAAGCCCCTCCTCCATCTTTCCCTTTCCCTCGTTCACTCTCGCCTTTACCTTCCTGCTCCCTTGAAAGAGATGGGGTTATCCGTCAGGTATCTGAACTTGTTCCTCCGGCAGGGGTGATGCCAAACATTGCTCGTGGAGCGGAAGCCGGGCTAAGGAGAAGCAGAGACAGGTGAAGACTCAGCAGAGGGAGCCCTTGTCACACGAAAAACCAGCCATAGCTCCTTGGCTCAAATCCAGAGGAAACGGGCTAAGTTGTGTCATTGTTCACAATATTGGATGAAAGTGTACGGAGCAGCAGAGAAACAGCGAACATTTCTAGCCACTGGTCCCATAGGGTTGAACACAGAGCATGGTGATCTAGAAATTATTACGTAAGAGGCAAAACCCCGGAAATTAACCATATCAGTCAATTCTCGTTAAAACAGGTTAATGAGAATGACGAAGGGCAAGTTTCATTCATTCTTGTGCCTAGGGGCCTCGACCTTTTGGGGAAAGTTAACAGAGTTCTGCAAATACATTTTTCTAATACGGCAGCAAGTCAGAAGCTGAAATGCTCCCAAGCTCACATACCTTCATTTCTTTGATAGTTTTCACTTTCTTAGGAGGTAGTAAAACTTCAGGGCACCCGCCGGCATAGGCTGCGTTGGTCAGAGACAAAATAATTTCCTCCGGGATGAAATCACGCTGCAACTGGGTTTGCTGGGAGCAGACCAACGCGCTGGATTTCTCAACCACCTCAGGGACCACTAGAAAGTAGTTGGAGAGAAAAGTTGTTGAAGTCATCTGCAGGGGAAAAGGAAGAAGTTACCATTTTACAAAAGGGGGGCCCAATACTGGGCAGAGGTGAAGGATCCGAGGATGTGGAATGGTGCCCGCACTATGGGATTCTTTTCCATACATTGATTGGTTTTGAAGATGTTTTTATCTTCTAAAAAAAAAATATTTGCTATATGAGATGGCTTTCTGGGAGTAGAGAATATAGAAGAAAACTTAGGCAATGTAAAAACAAAAGATATTGAGAATATTTTATTTTTTAAAAAAAGGTGGGAAGGTCTTATCACTAGTTGGTGGTTAGATCTCAAAAAGTCACTTGACTGAAAAACCACTGCTGAAATGAGTTCTCTAAAATGAATTCACTGACAAACTCACTGAGCATGCCAAAAAGCCTGTCATATGGTAAAGCAATTGGATCATAAATTAGAAAATCTGTTTTGGCCCCAGTTCTGATACTTATAGCTGTATAAACCTTTGAGTCTCAGTTTTCTCATCTGTTAAAATGAAATGCAGAGGTGGGTAGGTGGCCCAGTGAATAGAGCCCCGGCTCTGGAGTCAGGAAGACCTGAGTTCAAATACAGCCTCAGACACTTAACACAAAAAAAACTAGCCATGTGACCTTGGGCAAGTCATTTAACCCCAATTGCTCCCAATTCTTCCTTCCCTCCCTCCAAAAAGCAAAATATAAAATAAAATGTCCAAAAGTCAACTAGTAATGTGGGACTTCTCAAGGGAGAGAATGGAGCTAGATATATAGAAATGAGCCTGAATCATCAAGGATCATAATTATACCCAATGTACCTGTTGGGGCTAGGAATAAGTTCCCTTCCTATTCTAAACCTGTGATCCCATGATTTAAATTAGCAAAGCAAAAGGGCAATCTATGACTTCCCATTCCTCATTTTTTTTCTTAGTAAACAATCCTGTATCAAATTATATAAGTTTCTTATTGTTATCATCTAACAAGCTTGAATTTAAAAAGCTTGAGAGTTAGTTGTGAATTTTGTCCGACTATAATGTTTCAAACATCCAGTTCTTCATACATTTCTCCCCAAAAAGTTACTGCCTTGACTATGGATAATAATAACTTACATACATAGAAATATCACATTTGGATCATGATAAATCTTTCAGTGGGGCCACCAATACCAAGTATCTGATTTTATAGAAGCTAGAAACAAATTCTGTTATCAGTGAAGATAGGAAAAAAATGTATACTGTGACACAATATCCATGCAGGGCAATAAGGAGTAGGGGTATGAGCAAACTTTTGGCATTTGGAAGTAGGAAAAGTCTCCTTCCTTTTTTCTACAGTTTAGGTTTTTATTTAAGAATTATAGCATTAAGTAAAAGAAAATATCACCAAAATGTAGAAAAAGATAAATAGAAAAATATAGAAAACAGAAAATAAGCAAGGCTTTCAAGAGGCAGCCTTGAAATGAAGATGGGGGTTCAAGCTGTAACTCTGACCAACACTGGATGTATGGTCTTTCCAGGCACCACTCTCTTCCCTGCTTGTGCTTTCACCAGGAGATGATCTCCTCAGTAAACTGTATCTTGCATGTACACAGCTGTTTGCATGTTTTCTTCCCTCCCCCCCCAATCAGACTGTGAACTCCTCAAAACCCACTTCTCAGTGCCACAAGCAGCTATACGAGAATATGTAGTGTGTACTTATCTGCCTTGGTAGAGAGTGATTCCAGTTCTAATGAAATCACAGATTTCTCTTTGCCTCCCTTACCACGCCCCTCCCCCAAGCCCAAGATTCCCCAAAAATCTATACATTTCTTGAGCATGTACATTTACTATCTCCTGAACTGACTGTAACTTCCTAAAAGCCAGGGATCATAGATCTAGAGCATAAAGGGACCTTAGAGGTCATCCTACCCAAGCCACTTATTTTAAAGATGAGGAAATAGCTTCAGGGAGGTGTAATAGGAATTTGAAGATCTTCCCTGCCCCTTAATAGACCTAGGGGGCAGTTTGAAGACCTCCTCTGCTATGAAGAACTCTGCCCCCTAGAACCCACAGGAAGCTGGGAGAGAACTAGCCGGATTGTTGGAGACAGTTGGGGAGAGAGGAGCTTAGGCAAGGAAAGAGAGAATTTTGTGAGAAAATATCCATCTTGTATTGGTTTGTGGGAAGGCTAAAGGATGGCATGGTTCTCAGCATTATTATGGCTTCTGAATATCTTTGGTACTGTGATGGAATCAGCTTACTGGTTTTGGAATTTGGTTTTCTGGTGTCTAAATAAATCCTTCAGTTTTATCCTCTATCTGGAGAGTTTGGCATATTTTCAGATCAGACATCATGCAATACTTACAGTCACAGTCTTTATCGTGATTGTGGGCACTGTAAATATTGCATTAGCACTACATTTGGTGATGAGGATGGAACCGTAAAATATCAGACTTCTAGCTGAAAGCAGAAGGGATTTAGAAGAAGAAATGGCTATCCCAGGATGGGAGGATTTGCCTTATGCCTCCCTAGCAAGAGAGTGGTCTAAAAGTATAGTGCTCTGTGAAAAATGGGAACAAAGACTGCAGCAGGGAGAACCTAAAGATTTAGAAACGTTTGCAAAGAATACCAATAAAACCTGGGAGAGTGCTAGAGGCAATGAGTGGAAGAGACTGGGTTTTGCTGACAGGCTACCACATTGTGTGTAAAAGCAGAGACAAGCTGTTTAAGAGTTGGCTAAGTGCCAGCATTGACAGCCTCCTTTAGAAGAGAGTACTGGAAAGTATCTGGAAGAAGAGAAAGCTGATTCTGTAAATGGCTCAGAAAAAGAAGCAAAAAGGTAACAGGAGGAAAGTTCACACAGCTTTGATAGTCTGAGCCTAATTGCTATGAGGACTCCCAAGAAAGTCCATGTGTTATACAGAATGATACAATGTTAAGCAATACATTATTCCATGGTAAAGCTTTTACAGGAGAAGAAGCTCACCCCATACTGAGTAGAAGGCAGGAGAGTCAGGGAGGGCAAAGCAGCATTTAAGGAGATACTTGAGGATTTCACTCAACAGGAGATTACTGATATTTTGAGAAGATTCACCCAAAGGATGGGAGAATCCTTAGTGTCTTGACTGGTAAGAATCAGTGATGAAGGAGCTACTGGAATAGTGACAGAGTGGACTGCTTGAAATTGACAAGTATTTGCCAGAATCCTTTTGTCCAGAAAGTAGAGATTTTCATTTGGCAGGAGGTAACAATATGACCTATCTGTTAGCTTTAGCTGCTGATTGATGCAATAGAATGTATCCTGCTTACTCTATGTGGCCTAGTGGAGACAGACCCTGGTACTCATTTAGAGACCATATTAAAAAGTTGAAATAATAAGTAATGAAAACTGTTACCATGGTTGGAGATGCAGATACATATCATGAAATCTCCTTAGCAGTTCCTCATAGAAATGTCATGGTGAAGACACCTCCTTCTGCTTATAAGCACCTAGTTCTGACTCCTATTAATTGGTGAAATAGGGAACCCTCTTTCAGAGGTGCTGGATAAGATTCCACAGCTAAGTAACTTAGGAGAATGGGAAAAAGATAAAATTTCCTCATCTGAGAAAAGTAAATGGCCAGGATTCAAAGGCAGAACAGATTGCCAAGAAAAGAACTGTTTACTGAGTAAATATTGCTCTTTTATTGGTTTGTTGGAAGGCTAAAGGATGGCATGGCTCTCAGCATTATTATGGTTTTCGAATCTCTTTGGTACTGTGATGGAATCAGCTTACTGGTTTGGGGATTCGTTTTCTGGTGTCTAAATAAATCCTTGGAAAAATGATCACTGTAACTTATGAAACATCTCAGTATGAGGATAGATGAAGGGAATACAAATGTATATATGCTTATACATAAACATATGTCTATATAGGAAGGTTTATATTTACATGTGAACATATATCTGAGTACATGTATATATGTGTACATAGAGGGCACAGGATCAAGTGAATAGGAAGGGATGATACTTTAAAAGGTGAAATTTTGAAGTGAGGTGAGACCAGAATGATAGGAGACATGGAGAGACAGAATGGGGTTAATCATCTCATATAGAAGAGGGAAGGGGTAATTGTCACAATGGAGGGAAAGAACAGGAAGGCAAAAGGGAAAGGGTCAACCTTACTCTCCTTGAATTTGGCTTTGGGAAGGAATGACAAACTCTAAACTAGGCATCTTGCCATACAGGAGAGTAGGGGGGATGGGGATGAGAGGGGGGATGATGGAGGGAAGGGCAGGGTGGGAGGGAGGGTTGCTGGAAGCACACACTTCTGTAAAGGGACAGGGACAAGGTAGAGAATAGAACAAGAGGGGTGGCGAGATAGGAAGGAGGGACATATAATCAGTCTCTCACAATATGTCCACTGTGGAGATGTTCTGTGTAACTACACATGTAAGGCCTGTATTGAATTGCTTGTCCTTCGAGGGGGGTGGGTGACAAGGGAAGAAGGGAAGGAATCTAGAAATTAAAAGTTCTATAATCAAATATTAAATAAATAAATAATTCCTTCAGCTTTATTCTCTATCTGGAGTGTTTGGCATATTTTGCAATCAGACATCATGCAATACTTATACTCATGCTTGTGGGCGCTGTAAATATTGCATTGGCACTACAGGAGGTTAAGTGACTTGCCCAAGGTCATGAAGGTAGTAAAAGTCAGAATCATGATCTGAACTCAAGGACTCTGATTCTCAAGATTAGTGTTCTTTTCACTACGTCATCTTGCTCTTGTCAAGTGCTTAACACAGTGTAGGAGCTTAATAAAAATTTATTGAATTGTTCATGCAATGTATAGGCTGCTTAAAATAGGTTTAATTCAAAACAATATAAAACAGGGCTTGGCAACAAAACAGATACATAGCCAAACCTGCTACATGTATGTCATGAGACAAGGTGAAAATAAGTGTTTTGATGTAATCATTCTTTTACCTTCATTTAAATGTGTTATTAGAAAACAGTTATATAATCTTAGGTATGTTGCCAACCCAAATGGGGGAACGTGAATAAGTAACGTTTTCCATCTCTGAACAGAATCGTGTAAGACGTTTGCTTGGTGAGCTTTTTACCTATCTCCTTTTGGTTGGTGGCCTTCAAGTCCATAGCTCCTTTCCCCTCAGAAGTTGAGGGCTGCACTGGCGGCAATGGGCCAGACTTTTTATTTTTAGACATGGTGAGTAACGACAATTATTCTTTTACTCAGTGTTTCCACTCCCAGTTACCACCACAGTTCTAAAAGAGAGAGAAAAATTTTAAAAAGGTCACAAAATGACAGAGTTAAGGTGACAAGAGAGGACAAAGAGACTGCAGCCTGCCTTCGAGGTGGAACCATAGGAAAGGTTCATGGGATTTGAAATCAAAGAACCTCGGCTGGAATTTCAGCTAGGCCTTTTAATGACTGTATGACCTCCGGCTAGTTTCTTAACCTTGCTTGGTCTCGGCTACCTCAAACCGAGAGGTTGGACTCGAGAACCTTTAGTCCTTTCCTTGCACCTATGGGCCTAAATGATTCTTCCTGGCCTTTCACAGGAGGTTCTCAAGGCAGGGCTGGATAACCTGACCCCTGGGAGGTTGCCAAATTATCCAGGGGAAGGAGAGCTCGGCTCCCTCTTCCCCCTCCCCGCCCTTGTCTCGATCCTATTCCCAGCCCCCAATTTCCGGGCCACTCCACTAGGGAAAGGTTACGGAGCTGGAAGCAGGTGGGGATGCACCACGGATGCGGAGGGACAGCGTCAGGCCTCAGCTCCCAAGAACAGTGACAAACCAGCTAAAGCCACAGCAAAAGGCCCCCTACCATGCTTCCAACCACTTTAGCCTCACGCTACTGGACCAAGGGACTTCGCACGGATGCCTGATCGTCGCCATAGAAACCGAAGGCCCCTAAGCCTTAGCAAACAACAATAATGGCTGTCTACATAAAAGCCTTAATGGAAGACGAGGAATTCAAACTCTTGCTTTTGCCGTCCCCCCTAGCAAACGTCTTTGGAATTTAAAATATCTCTTTATAGGGACGTTTCCGGTGAGTCTATAAAGGGACAGGAAAACTGTCTAGACTAATTTAGAGTTTTCAAGAAGGCTCCTGCCTAAACGCCAAAAGAGACCCTTTAGCGCCCTTCCGAAGGATAACGGCGCCAGTGCGCATGAGTAAAAGAGGTCCCTTAATTTGGTCTCCTGTGAAATTTAAGCCTGACACATCCAGGCATGTGGGTGAAAGACCGAGGAGGTGAACTGGGAAATCAGTAATAAATTGACCCGTGGACAAGAGATACTGCATTTGGACTAGACTGGGGCTCAAATCTCGCCTCTAATATTAACCATATGACCATGGGCAAGGCAATTAACCACGCAGAATCTCAATTTTCTATATCTCTCCCTTCCGCCAAACCGCAGCAGTAATAGTGGCTAATATTTATATTAGCATTTAAGGTTAGCAAACGGCTTTACATACACTATTAGCTGACTTAATCCTCACTACAACTCTAAAAGGTAGGTGCTATTGTTATATCCCTGTTACTGATGGGGAAACAGGCTGGCAGATTCGAGGACTTACCAAAGTGTTGGAGGTGGGATTTGGACTTAGGCCTCCTTGGCTCTGACCGCTGTGATTATTTAATACCAAATGATAATGCTTATTATGTTTTATTAAACAAAAGATTTGTTTTAGTTAAAGTCAAGAAAAAATAAAACTACCAGGTCCCTAAATTTTCAGAGGATTTGAAAAATTAATATTTTACTATAGATGAACGATTTCTAATAGCGGCAGGTAGGTAGGTGGTACTACAGTAGATCCATAGATTGTGAGCTCCTTGTGGGCAGGGCCTGTCTTTACCTTTTTTTGTACTCTCATCACTTAGCACAGTGTCTGGCACATAGGTGCTTAATGCTATTTTTGTATCCCAAATATAATAAATTATATTAAGAAGCTATTATGTGTCAGGCCCTGGAACAAAAAAAGGCAATGACAGCTCCTATCCTCAAGGAGTTTATAATCTAATGGTAAAATCAACATCTAAACAGATATATACAAAGCAAACCATACACAGGAAATAATTAATAGAGAGAAGGCACTAGAATTAAGGGAGGTTGGGGAAGGTTTGTAGTAGGTGGGATTTTAGTTGAGACTTAAAGGAAGCCAGTGACCCTGGGTCACTTTACCACTGTCTGCCTCAGTTTACTCATCTGTATAGTGGAGACATTAATAACACCTACTTTGCAAAGTTGTAGTGAAGATTAAATAACATTTGTGAAGTGCTTTGCAAACCTTATAATACTTTATAAGTGCTAACTATCATTATCACCTCGATGTTCTACAGATGTCTTTACAGGGGCTCATACTTCTAAATGCTTGTGGAGTGATTGGTTATATGGGTTAAACTTTTTATCTTTCTGTTCAGGGCTTCATGGCTTGTATTATACTTTCATAGCTCTGCATTTCTTTCTAGCAGAGGTCCTTAACCTTGTTTTGTATCATGGGTCCTTTTGGAAATCTGGTGAAGCCTGAGCAACCCATTGATAAGTCTTCTCAGAATTCTGTTTTTAAACAACTGAAGGTCCAGTCTTTTTCTTTTTCTTTCTTTCTTTCTTTCTTTCTTTCTTTCTTTCTTTTTCCCCCTCTCTCTCCCTCCCCCCTCCTCTCTCTCCTCTCTCTCTCTCTCTCTCTCTCTCTCTCTCTCTCTCTCTCTCTGGTCAGATGAAAGGAGGGAGAATGTTCCAGGTAGGGAAGAGAGCCACAGACAATGCCTTAAGCAAAAGTTGAAGTGTCTTGTTAGTGGAACAGCCAGGTCAGTGTCACTGGATCAAAGGGTATCTTGTCATAGGGGACTCAGATGCAAGACTGCAAAGGTAAGAGGGAATTAGGTTATAATGGGCTTTGAATGCCAGAGCATTTTGTATTTGTTTCTAGAAGTGATAAGGAACCATTGGAGTTTACTGAATAGGGGGGATGACATGATCGGATCTGTGTTTTAGGAAAATTATTTTGGTGGCTGAATGGAGGAGGGTGGCCTGGAGCAGGGAGAGACTTGGGGGCAGACAGATCCACAAGCAGTCTACTACAGTAATCCAGGAATGAGGTAATGAGGACCTGCACAGAATAGTGGTAGTGCCAGAGGAGAGAAGGGGTGTATTTGAGAGATAGTGCAAAAGTGAAATCAACAGACCTCTACCTGCAACAGATGGGATAAGAGTGGGGAGAGATAGGAATCTAGCGTGTGGAATCCAGGAATCCCTAGGTTGTGAACCTGGATCTCAGCTGACTTGAATCTTGGTGGTGCAGCCAAGATCCAGATCTAATCTGGCCTCATGAGCTAATTATAATTAGCTCTGGGACCCTGGTCAAGTACTTAACCTATCTCTGCTCCATTCTGTAAATAGAGGGTTCAGATAATGAGCTCTTTGCAAACCTTAGAGCACTACATAGTTAGTTAGCACATACATGCCAACTGGTGTTATTATCATTGTGCCACTGCCGTCTTACACAGCCAGCCTACTTGTCTCTTTGGTTTCCTTCAAGATTACAGACACCGGCCAGAAGAGCAAAGATGTGTTCTCAGGAGTTGCTTAAGAACCTTTAAGTTCTGGTAGTTTTTGTTGAGTCTATTCAGTCTTAATTTTCTTGGCAAAGGTATTGGGGTGGTTTACCATTTCCTTCTCTGATGATTTATGATGAACAGAGGTTAAGTGATTTGTCCACGGTCACGCAGCTGGATTTGAAATCAGTTCTTCCTTACTAGTGCTCTATCCAGTGAGCTGCCAGTTCAGTGAACTTTGTCCCCAATGACCATCCTCCTCCTCCTTCCCACTCCCATCCCCTCCAGACATTGGGGCCTCCATGCACGATCTGTAGGTTAAGTATATTGATGTAAGTTTGGTGACTAATATCTGTGTGACCTTGGGCAAGTTCAGTCAGCTCCGAATTTCTTCTGTAAAACAAAAGGAGGACCTATGGCAAATCACTTCTAGCTCAAAGACTCACCCAAGGGATTCTGAAACATATCCTTAGGAGAAGATTTACCTAACTCACTGGGTTGCTTCACCCTGCCAGAATCTTTCCCTAGAGCCTAACACACTGCTTCTTGTGGAGTAGGTTTGTCGTAAGTGTCTGAATGGAATAAGACATGGGATCATAAATTTAGAGCAACAAGGCACCTCGGGTTTCTTCCATTCTAAACCACTCACTGTGCAGATGAGTAAACTGAAGCACCTTGTTGCACAAGGTCCTGTGACTCCAATTCCAGTACTCTTTTCGTGTCTCTGTGAACCTTGCCTTCAATTGAATCGGAAAAAAAGAAATGTGACAGAAGTAACTTTAATAAAAAATGGAGTATTTTGAGTGTGATCAGTGATGTTTTTTTATCCCCAGCACTCTGCACAAAACCTGGCCCATAGTAAATGTGTCTTTTCTTGATTTGACCTTGTAAAATGAATAGTAAACAAAGTGTTCCAGGGTTTTAGAGACAAGGGAGAACTTCAGCATGTAAGGATTAGAATGGAGGTGTGTGAGCTACATCAGATTTTCTAGAAATTGCTGAGGAGACATAGGGCAGAGACAATAATTAGATGGAAATGCTGATGATCTCTCAGAATCTGTAACTAGAGAGATCCTCTTCCCCCTCTCTCCCCCCCAGCCAACATTAGAGTTTGAGAACATGGAATTTGAAGGATCTGTTGTACTTAGATAGTTGTCTGAGGCTAGCCATGCTTATAAGGACTGGGGCAGCCAAGGGGCCTAGTTGATAGAGGTTACACCTGGAGTCAGGAACACCTGAGTTCAAATTCTGCCTCATACACTTACTAGCTGGTTGGCCCTGGGTCACTTAACCAGTCTGTCTCAGTTTACTCATCTGTATAGTGAAGACATTAATAACACCTACCTTGCAAGGTTGTAGTGAAGATTAAATAACATTTGTGAAGTGCTTTGCCAACCTCATAATACTATATAAATGCTAGCTTATGATTACCACTCAGATGTTCTACAGATGTCTTTATAGGGGCTAACACTTCTAAAAGCTTGTGGAGTGATTGGTTATATGGGTTAAACTTTTTAAATCTTTCCGTTCAGGGCTGCATGGATTGTATTATACTTTCATATCTCTGCATTTCTTTCTAGCAGAGGTCCTTAACCTTGTTTTATATCATGGGTCCTTTTGGAAATCTGGTGAAGCCTGAGCAACCCATTGATAAATCTTCTCAGAATTCTGTTTTTAAACTGAAAAGTCCAGTTTCTTTCTCTGTGTGTGTGTTTCTCTTTCTCTGTCTCTCCTCTCCCCTTCTCTTCCTCCCCCCTCTTTTGTAATCATAAAATGTTTTTGGGGGAATAGAGAGATATGAAGGGAGACTTTTCTTCATACCTCCTCAAAGAGGCATCATGAAGAAAGAAAAAGAAAATAACATCAAATGTAGAATACGATGCAATCCATTACATTCTCTCCAAAATCCACCTTCAACAAAGAAAATGTTAAATAGGAGTTAGAGGTAAATTAAAAATAGCCCAGTGTTTATATATTCCATCTCCCCTCATTTTTTCTTCTTTTAAGATCATCAAAACATCACAAAATTACTCCCAGGCCCTGTGTCTTATTTAACTCCCTCCTTAGTAATATTAGGCTTCTATAAGAATGAGTGTTTCTTTCCCTCCAATTATAATGTAGACACTCCAGATTTTTATAATCCTTTCTAACAGTTCAAATGTATTACTTTTTTATGTTTCTTTTTGTTCCTATGTTTATATTTCAAAGTTTCTACCTAACTCAGGTCTTTTCAATATGTTTTAAAGTTTTCTATTTCATTCAAGGTCCATTTCCCCCCTAGTAAGAGTTTACTCAATTTGACTGGATAAATTATTTTGCCTTCTGGAATGCAGTACTGTATTTGAAGCTTTCCTCTTTTTTTTTATAATAGTAGCTGCCAGCTCTTGTGTGACTGTGACTGGAGCTCTGACTGTAGAACTTGTTGAATTCTTTCTGGATACCTGTGGCATTTTTTTTCTACCTAAAAGATCTGCATTTTGGCATTGATAGCCGCATTCCTGGGGGCTTTTATTTTTAAGTTTCTTTCAAGAGGTAACCAATCGATTTTTTTCCCCTGTTTTTACTCTTCCAGAGTTTTCAGTTATCATTCCTTGAAATATGATATGTAGATTGTTTTCAGTCATGACTTTCAGGTAGTCCAATGATTCTTAGCTTTTTCCCCCTCTTTAAACTGATTTCTATATCAATTGCTTTCATTATGAGGTACGTTTTATTTTCTTATTTCAATATTTTGATATTGTTTTAATATTTCTTCTTGTCTCGTGGAGCCACTAGCTTGTTTGGTCCTTTCTAATTTCCAAGGGGTCTTTTACTTGGAAAAGGACTTGCACCTCTTCACCTAAGTATAAATTCTTCTTCCAAGTCGACCTGGAAGCTCTCATTTCTTTCCCAGTTCTTTCCTCTAGCAATACTCTTTTATTTGTAAAATGATTAAAGCAACAACAAACTCTTGCATCATTTCTTCCAAAAGTTTTAGTTGACTTTGTGGCCAAACTGTTTTTCTTTGAGATTTTGCTTATAGATGTTGTGGTTTTTTTCTTCTGGGACTGTGACTTGGGTATTCTCAGCTTCACAAGATCTCTTTATTGTGGATAAGGATCTTTTTTTTTTTTTTTTGGGTAGTTGTACACT
>JAQQSW010005165.1:0-14262 GCA_028646575.1 Pseudocheirus occidentalis | reverse complement strand
GAGACAGATGATCACTGTCACAATATGTCCACTATGAAGATGTCCTGTATAATCACACATCCACAGCCTGTATTGTATTTAGTGTCCTTCCAGTGGGGGTGGGTGACAAGGGAGGAATTGAAAGAATCTAGAATTTCAAGTTCTGCAATACCTGCAACTAGGAATTAAGATATACAGGGACTGGGATAGGGAGACCCTTCCTGCCCTATCAGAAAGTAAGAGAGCAGAGCAGGGGAGGGGCTTTACAGTGGGATTGCTGTTTTAGGGTTGGGGCAGGGACAAGATGGGGAGAAAATTTGTAATTCAAAAATGTAATGATAATGAATAATGTAAACAAGAAAACAAGAAATAAAATTTTAAAATCTGATTTCATTTTTATAAAAAGTTTTTTCCCTATAATTTTATTTATATAATTCATGAGTTTGTTTTTAGCAGGTATACTCCCAGGTATTTTTTGCTGTCTAGAGTTACTTAAATGGGGGAATTTCTTACTATCTCTTCTTGCAGAATTTTGTTGGTGATATATAGGAATGTGAATGATTTATGTGGATTTATTTACTGTATATTCTGCTACTTTGCTAAAATTATTGTTTCAAGTAACTTCTTAGTTGAGTCTTTGGGATTTTCCAAGTATGTTATCATATCATTTCCAAAAATTGATGGTTTTATTACCTTATTCCCTATTCTGATTCCTTCTATTTCTTTTTCTTCTCTTATTGTTATTTCTAGAATTACCAATACAATATTGAATAATTTTGGTGACAGTGGACATTTTGTTTCACACTTGATCTTCCTGAGAAAGTTTCTAGATTATCCCCATTACAAATAATGCTTGCTGATGGTTGTAGATAAATGCTTGTTTTTTTATATATTTAAGGAAAAATTCATTTATACTTACAATTTAAAGTGTTTTAATGGAAATGAGTATTATATTTTATCAAAAGCTTTTTTCTGCATCTATTGATACAATTATGTTTTTTCACCTTTTATAACTGATATTATCAATTATGTTCATAGTTTTCTGTATGTTAAACTACCTCTGCATTCCTGGTATAAATCCCACTTAGTCACAATGTATAATCTTTGTAATATGTTGCTGTAATCTTTTAGCCAGTATTTTATTTAGGATTTTTGTATCCATTAATGACATTGGTCTAAATTTTTCTTTCTCTGTTTTGACTCTTCCTGGGTTAGGTATAAGTATCATATTTCTCTCATAAAAGGTGTTTGGTAGGATCCCTTCTTTGTCTATTATTCCAAATAATTGATTTAATGTTGGAATAAGTTGCTCATTAAAAGTTTGATAGAATTCACTTGTAAATCTATATGATCCTGGTGCTTTTTTCTTAGGAAGCTCATCTATGATCTGTTCTATTTACTTTTTAAAAATCAATCTATTTAGGGGGTAGCTAGGTGGCACAGTGAATAGAGAGAGCACTGGCCCTGGAGTCAGGAGGACCTGAGTTCAAGTCCAGCCTCAGACACTTAACACAAAAACTAGCCATGTGACCTTGGGCAAGTCACTTAACCCCAATTGCCCTCCAAAAGGCAAAAAAAATAAAATAAAAAATAAATTTTTAAAATTTAGTCTATTTATATATTCTATTTCTTCTTCTACTAATTGTGGCAATTTATAGATTTGTAAATATTCTTCCATCACTTAAACTTTTTAATTTTTTTGCATACAATTGGACAAAATAATTCCTTATGATTGTTTTTATTTCATCTTAGTGGTTAGTGGTACATTCACCCTTTTAATTTTTAATATTAGTGATTTGAAACTGATTTTTTGAACCCAAGTTCAAGATTTGACATTTAAACCAAGTAAAATTTCATTTTCTTAGATTTAATTTAGTGTTTTAGATTCTTAAAATCTTTTTGGACTTTGAATATGTCGTTGAACAGTTATCTCAATCCTCCCAGCTTTCTGTTAACCTTATTTGATAAACATGGACCTTGTGCCTTTATACAAAACATTGATAAAAATGCTAAACAACCCAGAAACAAGCCTGCACCTCTAGACCATTCTCACTGGACACTTCCTTATCTGATATGAGCCACTCGTGACTATTTTCTGGGTCCAGTCATTCGACCAGAATGAATCCACCTATTTGTGTCTAGTCTACATCCCTCCATCTTGTCTGCAAGGATAATAGGAAAGAATTTGTCAAATGCTTTGTTTATTTCAAAATATAAGCTAACTTCCAAGTACTCAATAGAAGTGTGTTTACAAAGCAGTTTGTCAGAAAAAGATTGGGGGGTTCTTAGCACATGTCAAAGACAATATGACTCAGCAGTGTGCTGCGGGAACCCCAAAACCCAGTATCATTTTGCTCTGCATTACAAAAGGCAAAGCTTCTAGGAATAAGAAGGAAATATTTCTCCTGTGTTTTACCCTGGAGTGATCACATTTTGAGTATTTGTTGCATTGAGCTATGAGCATAGAAGTTGAGGATGAACATTGGTAAGTTGGAAATTATCCAATGGAGAGAAATCAAAATGGTGATGGGATTTGAGTCCATATCATATAACAATTGCTAGCATTTATATAGTACTTTAAGGTTTGCAAAGCACTTTGTTAACATTATCTCATTTATCTTCACAACAACCCTAGGAGTTTGGTACTATTATTATTTCCATTTTACAGATGAGGAAACTGAGGCAGGTAGTAGTTAAGTGATTTGCCCAGGGTCATACAGCTAGTAAATGTCTGAGGCCAAATTTGAATTCATGTCTTTCTGCCATCATGCCCAATGCTCTACCTACTTTGTCATGTACCCTAGAGAAGAGAAGCCTTGTTGAGGAGAGGAAACATAACACTGATATTCAAGTAATTGAAAGACTGTCATGTGGAAGAGGGGGCAGACTTTTGTTTGATTCCACTGCGCAGAGAGCTAGGAGTGCTGGGTGGAAGTTGAAGATTTAGGCTTAGGAGAAAACAGAAACTCAGCTTCCAACTTAGCCACCATGGCCATCATTGAAGGGAAACATGATAGGGTAGAGGGAGCCCACCTTTCTTTTCACCATCAGTGACAATTGCTGACCAACTGCCACTAACAAATCAGATAGGTACAGGAACCATGAGAATGGCAGGACCTCCAAGACCCTCCAGCTCTTCTAGGTCAGCCCTCAAAGCCATCATGGTTATCACCACCATCATCATCATCACCATCATCATCGTCATCATCACAGCTACTAACTTTTATATATAGCTTAGCACTTTATAATTAACTCATTTGATTCTCACAGCAACCTTATGAGGTAGATCCTACTACTATTCCCACTTTAAAAATGGGAAAACTGAGGCAAATAGAGGTGAAATGACTTTCCCAGGGTCACAAAACTAGTAAGTATCTGAGGCTGAGTTTCAATTCAGGTCTTCCTGATCCTAAACCCAACACTCTATCCATTTAGCCACCTAGCAGACATCATTTGGGGAAGCAATTCCTGTGGAAAGGGGTCAGCCATACCTACCAACTGCCAACCAACTACCATACACATGAGGTAGGTAGGCCAGCCTTGTTGAAACAGCAAGGCACTGAGGGGGAGAGAGAGAGAGAGAGAGAGAGAGAGAGAGAGAGAGAGAGAGAGAGAGAGAGAGAGAGAGAGAGAGAGAGAGAGAGAGAGAGAGAGAGAGAGAGATAGCATGTGCTAGGCAGATCTAACTACTCCTACTACCATTATCTATCGCCTCCCCTCAGATTCCAATGGATGCAGCATAGGACTGTAAGCACAAGAACCTTAGGAATAGCAATGTTTCTAGCTCAGCCCTCAGATGTCATCCAGGGAAGCAATCTTTATGGAGACTCAGTCTGACTCCAGCAAGTACTACAGCCATAGCTTCTGATGAATCCCCAAAGAAAGTTCTTGACACAAAAATCCTTTGATTCTTTTCATTACCCCACTATATAAAAAAGATTGAAAAATAATTCACTGCTTTTCCTTTTTTAAATATTTTATTTCCCCCCAGTTATATGTAAAGATGATTTTTAGTATTTTTTAAAAAAATTTTGAGTTCCAAATTCTTTCCCTCCCTTCTTTCTCCCCCTACTCCCATTTGCTGCTTGCTTTTCGCTCCTCCTCCCCTCTTTAAAGATCTATATAACCAGTATGAATTGATGGGTTTTAACTGTACACATTTTGAAACTGATTCCTACTATTTAAATAACTTCCAAAGTTTAGACATATATTTTGGCATCTCACTGGGAAACAGAAAAGGAATCGGCTCTTTCTTTGGGGATGGACAGCTGGTTTCTGTGGTGCTTGAGGGGGATCTGGGTTGATTATGAGACATGTTATTTTCCTTAGGAAGAATCTGCCCAAGCTTTATTTTCTTTCATTGAATTTCGGGAAATGCCTGAAAAATCCATGTGTAGGTTTTAGGGACAGTGATGTTTTCCTAAGTTTTCAGCAGCCAAAGACCACTTTGGATTCTACCCAAATTCAACCTCTCTTCATACCCCTTTCCCTTTGCCCTTAAACCATTTTTATCCTTTAGACCTCTCAGTGTTATGAGCTTGGGCAGGCAGCAAAGCCTGCTGGGAGACTGGCCTCTGTCCCTGTTACTTTTTCTTGCTGGGTGCCAAGCTTCCAATTTGTTGAAGAGTTTACTGTTTGGAGGGAAGTACTTCTCCACCCCAGCTATTCATGATAGGACAGGAAATGTCAGCAATGTTTAGTATGTGTTATGACCTTTGGGGAATTTTACATTCTCACTACCCACAAGCTATTCAGGAGAAAAAACCCTTTCTTTGGTCAGCTCTCCCCATGCTAGTTTCACTGGATGGAGGTGAACTAAAACCAAATTAAAATTGGAGCACTTGGAAATTTAGAAGAAAGAAACACTGGTTATTTAGCTTCTTTCCCCTAATTTTGGACAATTTTATTCTTATTCTAAGACCACCTATTTTCCCATTGTTATTCTAAAATTTAAGTTTTGGATTTTTTTTGATTGGATAAGCAATAATGCTAAATTTCCTATGTAAATATTTCCCTACCTCAGGTAGTAGCTTAGTCCCTTCCACAAGCTTCAGGAACTAATTAGATGGGGTGGGCAGGGAATAGTCCATCTAGACCAGGGGTTTTCACAGTTGGAAGTTTGGATTCAGTCAAAGGGCCACACATGAGGACCTAGAGGGTCACATGTGGCCTCAAGGCTGCAGTGTGCACCTATGATCTAGACAGTGATGGGCTTTGAAAGAAGAGTGTGAAATTTGCAGTTTTACAATGAGAAGGGGAGAAGGAAAGAGGAATACAGATGTCAGGGAAGGCAGGTAGGGCAGTAACAACTAGAGCGGCAGCCAGAAGGAAGCACAAGTTATAGATTTCTTTCTCATAGGCTATGGAGGCAAGTAACTGAGGATGTTGCCTTGGCTTACCTTCTTGCCTTTCCTCCATCTGTCAAGATGGAGATTTCCTCCCTAGAGTTTCTTATGACCTTTATAAAGATCTTCATTGTACAATGGTGTTTTCCACTAAGCTTGATTTGTTTGGTCAAAGCTTTATTTTCCATTTTTTTTGCTAGGTATGATTGTAAATCTCAGTTGAGTTTCTTAAAGTGGGGTAGTTCTGAGGAGGTTTTTCATATTTCATAGAATATATAGGGTAAGGCACAATTCCTGATCTGATAGTGAAGATTATTTGGAGACATGCTTTGTGAGACATTTATCACAAATTTCATGGCTAAATTCTCAAGGGTAGAAGTGAGTTAGAACTTGGAATTTCTTTTTCTCTCCTCCCCTCAAACCATGAGCCTATCTTTCATTTTTATTGGTTGTAATCACCTTGGTTTGGTTTGGCTTCTTAGAAGACATAGAGTCCATTGGAGGGGAGATGGAGAAAGACAGAAAAAGAGAGACAGAGAGAGAGAGAGAGAAAGGAGGAAAAAGAAGGAAGAAGGGGAAGGGGGAGGAGGAGAAAAAGGAGGAGGAAGAGGAAGAAGAAAAGAAATGGAAAGGGGAATTGAAAGGGAAAGGGGGAGGAGAAAAGAAAAGAAGTACTTCCCTCCAAACAGTAAACTCTTCAACAAATTGGAGGCTTGGCACCCAGCAAGAAAAAGTAACAGGGACAGAGGCCAGTCTCCCAGCAGGCTTTGCTGCCTGCCCAAGCTCATAACACTGAGAGGTCTAAAGGATAAAAATGGTTTAAGGGCAAAGGGAAAGGGGTATGAAGAGAGGTTGAATTTGGGTAGAATCCAAAGTGGTCTTTGGCTGCTGAAAATTTAGGAAAACATCACTGTCCCTAAATCCCCAAAAGTAAGGATGGGAAAGGGAGGAGAGAAGAGAGACTCAATGTAGCAGTTGGTAAGTAATAAAGTTAGGAATTGAAAGGAGGTATTATATCTTAGGGCCAGTAGGTGGTACAGTGGATAGAGTACTGGGCCTGGAGGCAGAAAGACCTGGGTTCAAATCCAGCCTCAGATACTTACTAGTTGTGTGACCCCAGGCAAGTCACTTAATGTTTGCCTCAGTTTCCTCATCCAAAAAATGAGCTGAAAAAGGAATTGGCAAACTACTCCAGTATCTTTGCCAAGAAATTCCTAAATGGTGTCATGAGGACTCAGACATTTATGAACAACAACAATACCAATTCTATCTTAATTCTCATACGCTTTTGTTATACTGCATTGCCTCTCAATGGACAAATGCAATTTGATGGGTTTTATTTATTTATCTGTAATCATAGATTTAAAAAATTCTTCCTGCAACTTCATCCAAGAATTATCTTACTAGTGAGCACTTTTAATGGTTGTTGTTCAGTTGTTTTTCAGTCATGTCTGACACTTTGTGACCCCATTTGGGTTTTTCTTGGCAAAGCCACTGGAGTAGTTTGCCATTTACTTCTCCATCTCATTTTGCAGATGATGAACTGAGGCAAATATTTTTTTTTTGTGACTTTCCCAGGGTCACACAGCTAGTAAGTTTCTGGGGTCAGGTTTGACCTCAGAACTTCCTGACTTCAGGCCTAGCACTCTATCCACTGTGCCATCTAGCTGACCCTTTTACTCAGACCTGGAAATGAATAAGATCTTCATTGAACAACTTTCCTACTCCAAACTCCCACTTTTTAAACAGCTGTGTAGAAGTATCAGTTGTGTCAACTGGGACTGATAAATCACTTAGTCTTCTCTTATAGTTCACCATGTTATAATTTAAAGGAAAGGAGGGTGTTTTAACAGCCATTTGGAATAAGCATTGGTTGTTCAACCCCCGCCTTTCTCTGAATTCTATTGTCTTTAAATACTATCGTCTTAGGATCAACTACTCTGGTGTATTACTTAACAAGGCTTCATATAACAACAGAGGATCATAGGTCTAGAGCTGAAAGGGACCTCAGATGCCAGGCGTTTTACAGATGAGCAAAATGAGGTACAAAGTTGTTATATAATTTTCCCCAAGTTACCTAGGTAGTAAGCATCATATATAGGATTTGTATTTGCTCTTGTAATTCCAGGACCAATGCTCTTTCCACTGTACCACTTCATCTGTGTAATGATACATTTCCCTTCTGCATCAGTTCATACATCTTTCTCAACATTTCCCTTCCTCAACACAAATCAATTGTGGAATGGCTCTTATTCTTTTAAATTTGAATCAGTTTCCTATATTTCTTAGAAATAAGACCTTGCTGCAAAGATTTTTCTCCCATGTGCCTGCTTTGCTTTTAAATTTTAGCTCCATTTGTTTTGTTTATGGAAAGTATTATTTTATTTGTGCAAACATTTGCCTTTTTGCAAATGATAGTATTCTTGTAGATTTTCCTTTTTACAAGAAAAACTAGAGGATATTGAGGAAGACAAATGTTGAGGAAGATGTATAAACTGATGTAGAAGAATTTTAATTGGACAGATTCAGAGGGAGGAATCCAAGCTATCAGTAATTGAATGGAAAAATGCTCTAAATTAGTAACAATTAGAGAAATGCAAATTAAAACAACTCCAAGTTCCTGCCTCAAACCCTTCATAGTGACAAAGTTGACAAAAGTGAAAATGACAAGCACTGGAGGGGCTGTGGGAAAACAGATACATTAATGAACCATTGGTGGAACTGTGAACATAAGTCTAATCACTCTAGAAAACAATTTGGAATTCTGATCAAAAAGGTATTAACCTGTGTATGTTCTGACCCATTGCTAACATTACTAGACCTACCCCCAAAGAGATAAAAGAAAGAGTAAAAATCCTATGCATACAAGAATATTTAGTGCACTTCTGTTTGAGGTGTCAAAGAATTGGAAACTGAGGGATATCCATCAAATGGGGTACAGTTGAACAAGTTATAGCATATGAATGTGATCAGATACTGTTGTGCTATAAGAAACGTAAGGTAAAGTTGAAACTAAAGCTGGGAGGACTTGTATGAAGTGAATAGAACCAGGAGAAAATTTATACAATAACAGCAATATTGTGAAGATAATTAACTTTGAAAGACTTAGGAACTTTGACCAATCACAATTCCAGAGGACTCAAGAAGAAAAATGCTATCCACTTTTTGATATGTGGAAGAGTCAGAGCACTGATTTAGATATAGTTAAAGCAAAATTTGTTTGGCTTGACCATACATGTTCATCACAATAGTTTTGTTTTTCTTGTCTTATTGGTAGTGGTGATGGTGGTGGGTACTGAGAGGTAGAGAATGTAGATCTGAAAATTAAATTAAATTAAAAACTCAATATGTTAGCATTTGATATGGATTGAGATAATATAGTTCATTGTATCCATTTTAATTTAGTGTGAATCTTACCTTCCCCTGATGCTCTGTCCTCCAAATCAGTTTACAATAATCAAAACGCTACATTTACATGACTCATATGCACAATAGTCTCATAGCAATTCCAGTACAGACTCATCCAGATAAGTCCCCCATTCATACCATGATCTTTCCTACCTCCTTGTCTTTGTTCATGTCTTCTCCCATATCATCCCCTTAACATCTCCCAACATATTATTGATGCCTTTTGTTTTTATATTAAAGTCATTTCTAGATATGCCATTCCCCCTTCCTGTGTAACAAAAACAAAACCACTTAAGCAAAACCAACCAACGCTGCAACTACATTGGACAGTGTGGGCAATATTCTGCTCTCATAGTTATCTCTCACCACACCCACATCCCTTCATAGAAAGGAGAACGCAGGTGTGGTGCACATTTGCTTATCTCTTCTCTAGGGTCAAGACTAATCACTGTAAGTTCCCAGTCTTTGGCTTTGGTTTAGTGTATCTTAAAAAAATAAATGAATTCAATTTAACAGCCTACTATATGCAAAGTAGGTGCTGAGAGCATTACATAATAATCACAGCAGGCAACATTTATTTGGTGCTTTCAAGTTTACATGATTCCTCAGGCTTGTTTGTGTCTTATACGAGAAAAGCAGAGGGAACCATTTGAGTTCCTTTGGGGCCATCTACTGCCTACCAATGAGGAAATGGACTCAGAAGCTGCTCAGCTTGGAGATAACATATTGGCACCAACAACCACACTCTGAAGAAAACTCCAAGTCATTGAAGCTGTACATGGTTCAGTGCTATGGAAGGGCAGAGGAAGCAACCTAGGAAGCTCAACAACAGATAGGTATGCTTTCAATAGATGGCCATAATGGCAAAGGTCACTCTGGGGGAAGACAACAGCCTGAACAAAGACAGGGAAGGGTCAGAAGTATGGGATATGTTTGGAGGATGGAGAATAGTCCAGTTTGGCTGACATGTTGTATATTTGGAAGGGAGTAGAGTTAGATAAAGATTGGAAAAGCAAGGGATGTCAGAATGTAAAGGGCTTCAAACACCAGGTCATCAAGTTATGGAAAGGATTTTAAGCAAAGTGATGTGACTAAGTTTGTGGATAAGGACATAATCCTTTTAGTCATATAAAGATTGAAGTGGAGGTGAAAGAGACTGGTGAGGAAGATAAAATAATGAGGGCATAGACTAGGATGGTGGCAATGGGAAATATAAGAAGCAATCTGAGTGGAGAGATTGTTAATAGGAAGCCAAAAACCAGTTTAGGAGGTATTTTTCTCCACTGAGTCAGTGGGTTGTTTTTGATATGGTGTAGGTACAACTATGCTGATTTTTACCTTCTACAGTACTCCCATCCTCTACTACATGATGTAACAACAACCCACATTTCTTTATCATTTGAAGATTTATCAAGTAATATAATCTTGGGAGTCAAATAGATAAATCAAATGTATGCTCAGTAACTCAGTTGAGGGACTCTGCTGACACAATGCCTGCCATCATCTTGGATAAGGTAAATAGGACAATGGTTCTGAAGCTTTTTGGTCCCAGGACCCCTTTCTACTCTTAAATTTTATTGATGGGGTGGCTAGGTGGTGTTGTGAATAGAGTACTGGCCCTGGAGTCAGGAGGACTTGATTTCAAATCCAGCCTCAGACACTTCACATATACACACATACACACACAAACTAGCCACATGACCTTGGGCAAGTCACTTAACCCCAACTGCCATACTTCTCTCCTCCAAAAAGCAAAAAAAAATTATTGAGGACCCCCAAAGAGCTTTTATTTATGTGAATTATATGTCTATTAATATTTATGCTATTAGAAAATAAGACTAAAAAATTAAAATATTTATTTACTAAATTGTTTAAATATAATAATAAACTATTTCATGTTAACATAAATAACATTTTAATAAAAAATAACTAAAAGTTTGGTGAGAAGAGCAGTTTTTTATATATTTTTGTAAATATCTAAGTGTCTGATTAATAGAAAACAGCTGAATTCTCATATTTACTTCTGCATGCAATCTATTGTGATATGTTGTTTTGGTTGAAGTATATGAAGGTAATCTGACTTCACACAGATATTTGGTTGCAAAAGGGAAGAATATTTTAATAGGTAAATGATGTCTTCATATTCAGGTTCAGAATTGTTACACACCGTCCTCTTGCTTTCCCCCAAACCAAGGATGAGTTGGAGAGGAGGTAGATGGAGAGACCATGGAAAGGCTTTTCCTTCCAAGGATTGTTTGTATAAGAACTGATATCTTGGTGTCTTGAGAATATCTTGGTGTCTTCCTATTTAATTTGACCAAGATTTGTTAAGTGCTCCCCAACTAGGTCACCCGTTTCTTAAGAGCAGAGACCATGTTTTTTTGCCTTCCTTGGAGTTCCCAGCAGTAGGCCCTGGATTAATGCTTATTGACCAGCTTTATGCAAGGATCTATGATACATCCTGGAAGCTAACATAACACATAATACCTATATAAACAAATATAGAAAAAGAAGGTTAAAAAGTATGTGTGTGTGTGTGTGTGTGTGTGTGTGTGTGTGTGTGTGTGTGTGAGATGGCAAGGTCGAGACAAGTCCAAATGTAGTATAGCTGGTAAGAAATGAGGAGGAAAGGCAGGCTTAGATAGGAAGATGAATTCAGTTTTAAACATATTGAGCTTGAGGTAGAGGTAGAGCATGAGGTAGCCATCAAATGGTTAGAAATGTGGAATTAGAACATTAAGGAGTATTTGGAATTGATATTTTTATTTTAGAGCCATCTCCTTAGACGTAATCATTGGAGACACAGGAGTTAGATGAGCTTACCAAGGAGAGCGTGCAGAAGAAAGAAGACTCAATCAAAATCAACAAGTATTAAGAATTTGCTGTATTCCAGAAGCTGTGCTAAGTGCTAGGGATACAAAGAAAGGTTAAAAAACAGCCCCTGCCCTCAAGGATCTTACATTTTAATGGCAGCACAGCAAGAAAACAATTGCAAGATGAATTTGATAGGCAGAGTGAAAGATGAAGTGCAGTATAGAGATACTTGAGGCAGGGAGACCAACCAAAAAACTGTCACAATAGTCCAGATGTGAGGTGATAAGGACCTGTACCAGGTTGATAGCAGTGTGAGAAAAGACATGGGAAAAAAAAGAAAAGAGATGGGAGGGGGCAGCATGTATAAGAGAGATGTTATAAAGGTAGAAATGAGAGTATTTGGCAATGGAGTCAAAATGGGGAAGGACCAGAGAGAGTGAGGAGTTGAGTATGACTTTGTAGACAGGGAGACACATCTTGCTCAAAGGCGTAGAGATGATAAATGGAACGTCTTATACAAGAAGAGGCTAATTTCACTGATCTGGATCTACTGTCAAACTCATCAAGACCAGCTAGGTGCTTATTTATTGTCTTTCAGCTTATCTCGAATCAACTCAGTATTATTCATTCTTGTTCTGGCCTTTCTCTAAATGTTGCCCTAAGTATGTTTGTTTCTTTGTGTGTTTGTTTTTTTTAATGAATATAGTGATGATCAAATCCTGCTTTTACTATTTGAAGGTTATCATTAAAATGGCCACATAGTTTTCACCAAAGTGGTCACAATATTTAGAACAAAGAACAAAAGAACAATCATTTACTAACAATCATTCAATCATCTTTAAAACACAATAGTTAGTCTTCCACTCATGGGGCAACTAGGTTAACTTAATCAGTCACTTATCTAGAATTAGTTACTGAGTGTAGTTAATCACCAAATACAATCATTAGAAAATACACCCCCCCCCTTAACTCAGTCACTTATTCAGTTTCACAATTACTAATTATCATTAATCACTAAGTACAATCATTAGAAAATACACAAACCCTCAACCGCTAGGTCTCTAGTAAACTTCAATTTCATCACAGCATTCAATACCCAAGAAGAGATCTTTTCTTCATCTTGACCTGAGGCAAGTTCTCAGCAATCTCTGTACCTGCGGAGAAAAAGTTTAACATTGCCACAATATTCATTGCCAGTGTCCTCATCAATTCACTCTCTGCCTGCAGAACAGTTTCAGGGCCCCTAAAAACATTAGCAAGACCCTCTTCTAGGATTTCTGTAAATATACAAGGAGAAAATCCTTCTTCAGGGCTTCTGAGGCAACAGGAAGGTTCCAGAACCTCTGCAACAACAGTACTGTCCCTCACCAGCAGATGAGTCTGGCAAAACAACACCAAAACAGACAGGCAGAATACCAGTACCACAGCCTTGCTTCTTCAGCCCTCTGGAAGTTTAGCTGGCCCTAGGACCCAGAAGAAATCTCAGCTGGCTCCTGGAATCAAAATCACCCCTCCCAGGTTTTCAAAATCAAAATAATTTTCTCCAGCCTAGGGGAGCTTTCCTCTTCAGCCTTCCTGGTG
This sequence comes from Pseudocheirus occidentalis, assembly GCA_028646575.1. NCBI lineage: Eukaryota > Metazoa > Chordata > Mammalia > Diprotodontia > Pseudocheiridae > Pseudocheirus > Pseudocheirus occidentalis. Next base: position 1,135 of record JAQQSW010005165.1, on the reverse strand, counting down.
GCAGAAGCTTCAGTCTCCAAGATTCTTGTCTGAAGAAAATTCTGACTCAGTTCTCAGTCCAGCAGCAGCAGCCCAGCTTCCAGATGCTCATTGAGAGAAATTCTCTCTCTCTCCAACAGAACAGCTTCTTCCACCAGGATCTTGTAAGGAGAAAATTCTGACTGTCTCTCTCTGGGGGTTTTTCTTATATACACACACACACAGCATTGGCTTCCTGTTTCAGGCAACCCCTTCCTGTAAGTCAGCAACAGGAGACAGAGTTCATGCATTCTATTTCTTTCACTGAGGTTTGACTAAGGGCTTAGTACCTGCTTACTTGACGTAACAAAAAGAGGTCTTCAAATTGAAATTAATTACCATTATACTTAGTTAATTGTTTCCATTTTAATTAATTGACCTTATTTGATTGAATAGTTTTTAATTTATAAAAATCTGTCTCTCACTGTATGTAAGGTCCAGGGCCAAGGTTGAGGAGGCCTGGTCCTGATTTATTATGCCATTACTATACATTGCTTAATAAGTTGATGGGCTCAGAAGATCGACCCTTTGTTTCCTCAGTTATTTCATCTTTAACCTGTCCCAGGAGGAATAAAATAAAGTTTTATACTTGTGTTGAAAATATCAATTGCATAAGCATAGATGGTAGAGGCATGGCTGATAGAAATTCGTCTGAAAAAGATCTGGGGCCTTCCTTGGGGGGGTGGGGGAACAGAGCCAAGATGGCAGCATAGAAGCAGCAAGGCTTTGCAGTTCCCACACAACTACCCTAAACACCCATAAAATATGACCCCAGACAAAGTCTAGGACTCTCAGACTCACAAAAATACAGAAAACACATCTCTTGCTGAAGGTAGCTCGGCAGCAGGGGCTCAGCGTAGAGGGCTGGGAGCTGAGGCTGGTCCAGCCTGAAGCCAAGATTGCGGCCAGGCCTGGGGCGGTAGGAAGGAGCTGAGCTGAGCTGAACTGAGTGGAGCCGCACAGCAGCTAGTGTAAAGGAGAGAAGATCTACAGCCTCCAGCACCTCCACACCTATTGGAGAGGGGCAGCTTGGCAGGAGGGACTCATCCAGCAGGACGGCAGGCCAGGAGACAAGACCAGCCCAACATGAAAACTGCAACATGGCCAGGCCAGGCGC
>JAQQSW010005163.1:0-14263 GCA_028646575.1 Pseudocheirus occidentalis | reverse complement strand
GTGGGCTAATTAATCTTAGAAGAGCAAAATCCTATCTTAAAAACTACTATGATAAAAATGGACTTAATAACACCTATCAAAACATATTTTTGTGTACATGCAGAACTTCCGTACATCATATATTTTCTTATATCACTGAAATTCTATGGAATATGTACTGCCCCCAACACCACAGTAATAAATATATCAGGGTCCTTCTGAACTTCTTTGTGTCTATAGAGCTATCCAAAAGTTTGTGTAAACATACAAATTTGAAATGCATCATTGGAAAGCCATCAGTTTTTGCAGGTAGGTGTCATTTAAAAAAAGCACTTTCAGATACTTTATTTCTAGAAGCAGTTATGAAAAATCCATTTAATATATGTTTGTTTTTTATTTGGAGAATTTTAAAACATGTAATAAAACCACTTCCCTTTAAACATAAGACATCATTCTGTGCTTCCAGGACACACATGCAAAGTACAAACCATCTGATTACACAATGTTTACACAGGAATAATTCAAATGAGATGAAAAATCCTAATGCTAATAGAGAGCACAGCAAGACTGACTTGCACAGCTTAATTTGTACCAGAGGACAATTGAGCTTTCTCTCTTGACACACATTCCCAAAGACAAAAAATGGTGAAAACAAAGCTAGTTTACTTAACTCCACATTTGTTGTGTTCCACCTCGTTTGTTAGATTTAGACCTATTATCATCCACTGTCCAGTATCACAACACACAATATTTGCATTCCTTTCTAAGACAATTAATACTGGTAGACTTGCAATATTAGGCCATCAGTTCTATATTCAACAACTCATGCTCTTTTAATATTAATTTTAAATAGACTTTCACTAATCAATATGCCTATAGACATTCATGAGCAAAAATGAAGTTTCTAAACTCTACTTCCCTGGATAAGCTAATTCCCTAAGAGAAGAAGGCCATTTCAAAGTTCATTCAGATCTCCCTGACCCAGAATGAAACAATCTTAGGGAGATCTGAAATGTTTTCAAATATATTCATTCAATGAAAACACCACAGGATACAGGTCAACTTCCCAGTCCCTCCAAAACATGGCAAATTAGTCATTCATTTTTCAGTAGACTTACGATAAATAAACCACTAAAAATTTCAAGAGTTAATTTTCCCTCTCTTTTCAATAGAGTGAAGCCCCTGGTTACTATGATGAATGTGCCTTGTCAGTAACAGTGGTCATAAGAAATGTAACAACATCCATTGTAGGTTCGTGAAATTCAAATTCTTTTGAGAGTTTCTCATGGAATTGAGCAATCAGTCTCATAAAACTGAGAATTCCTTTGAATCTATTGAAAGAGTTTGTAGAGCACCATGAATAATAAGTTAGTTAAAACTGAGGTAGTGAGTCTTAGATAGATAGATATAGTGATAAGGGAAGGCAGGAAGAGAGACACTTTAACAGAGACTATAAATTTACTTTTCTTTAAGCAAAAGATATTTCAGGTATTGCCACAATGAGCTGGTCCCTGGAAAACTGAAATACACTGAGTTCTTCAGAAACACTATACCAATTCCTCTGCATAATACCAAAGAGACTCTATTATTAGCCAGGTGAATATCTCTCTATATGGTGTGTTCCAAATTTGAGGTCCTGGCAGACATCAAAAAAATCCATGAGATCTTAAAAGTGAAAGTGAAATAAAAAAAGGTGAGTCCCTGAAATTGAACTTAACCATATACGAATAGAGCCATCAATCTTTTTCAGATCATCAACTGCATCTCCTAGCATGATTAAAGAAACAAGCTCAGCAAGGCTCGATGCATGATTTTCAACTACACTAAGCATCTATATTTTTGCCCCTGAATAGGTCTATATTTTAGGTATCTTTCCTGTTACAATATATACTTTTACCAAAAAGTCTATGTTTCTTCTAAATCATTTTGCTGGCAAGATAAAGTGAGGTACAGACCTAATAGTGAAAACTAGAAGTTATTTATCTTGGGTCAGCTGGGCATTTCAAGCTAGACTTAAATTTTCTGTACTACTTGTATTTAGGCACTCAAGTTGGCTGAAAATAAATAGAGGCACATCATTGAAAAAGCCTTCCCCATTACTAAGGGCTAGAAGAGACTTTTTGTCATTTCACAGAAGCATAACAGAATGACAATGATAATTCCATGGGAATATTAGCCATAGCTGACAAGACTACTGTAAAAATCTATCCAATTTTTCCTGAATATGTGCAAAAGCATCTTTTCCCATGTAGTCCACACGCCCTTCTTCCCATTTCCTCCTTTCCTCTTCTGCACTGGGTTCCTTGACTTTCTGTTGAATGGAAAGCTCTGTTACAGAAAAGGCCAAATCAACCTAAAAGGAATAAGATGACAAAAATCAGAATTTTCTTCTGTTGATCACAACAAAGAATTGTACTCTTGAAGCACAATTATGAAGGAAGTCTTCTTGCAGGATCATATTTATTGACTGGATTTTTTTTAAAAACCACTAAATTATACATTTGCCAATTTCTCTTAAGCATTTTAGTGATTTACACAGCAAATAATTTTATTTTTCTAGAGTAACATTTGACTTACTCTTCCTCAAAACTATACACAGAGAGACATGGAGATACATATATTGCAACTTTAAACTCATAGGAAATAATCTCAGACTTTGTTGAAAAGAAGGTTTTTTATGTGTCCATATAAATATAAAATCTTATTATATACTCTCAGATTGCTTAATAATAAAAATTGCATCTTACTGATTCTCTTATTGTAATAATGCTGCCACTTCTTCACCAAGTCATATGGAGGAGGGAGTAGAAACGGAAGGAGAAACACATATCTATGTCTTTCATAGTTCCTCTTGACAATATTAATATCTAATGACTTAAGAGTATAAATACATAATGGATAACTTTAGTTCCTTGGAAACGGCACACATATCCATCTTCTTCTCTTCTTGATACCTGTGATACCTTCATACCAATATCATACAGTTTAGAAATCTTGGTACGATTTATGCTTCTCCCTCTATAACTGAAAATGCTTTAGTTAGAATGGAGGTGTTCAAGTTCTGAAGGTCAGAGATCTTCATGGCTTGGCAACTGCTGGAAAATGCAAAGTATAATTCCTGGCTTGGAGATTACAAAAGGTCTTCCCTGATGAAAATCACCTGCAACTTCATTAAAATTATTATATGGGGACTTAATTTTTATTTCCATGTTCCCTGATATCACTGGATTCCACAATAAGCCAATACCAACTATCACTCAACTGAATTAAATAAAGTAAATTAAATAAATTGGTTCAATCAATCAATAAGTATTTATTAAATGTCTACTAAGAACTGGAAGTGCAATGACAACAATAAAATGGTTCCTGCCCTCAAAGAGCTTATGCTCTACCTACCTAATTTATTATTCTACAAAATACTACACACACACACACACACACACACACTCATGAATACACACACACACACAGACAACAATCATTTGTCAGGTCAATAACAAAAGTGCTTAGGAGGAGAAAAACAACATCCTTCACTTATCAAGCCCATAACTTTAAATCAAATGATGGAAATTATGCTGCTAGTGATGGCTACTGATAGCTATTTTCTTAGCCCTTATACTCACAGAATCAAAGATTCAGATCCAGAAAAGAACTGAAGGCATGAAAAAATGAGGAAGCCCGGGAGCTTAAGTGCTTGCCTAACATCACAGAGGTGATCAGTGGCAAAATCAGACCTGAACTTTTGGAATTTGAATCTAGAACATTTTCACTTTACCATACTGCATTTCCATTACTAAGTAAAACTATTCTATGCCCAAAGATTGTTCTTGCCCCAGGTTAGAAAGAGCAAATTTCAAGAGGAAGAAAACCAAAAGCACCACTAGTGGGTCAGAGAGATTAAATTTGTATTCAATATATTGGCAAAGCAAATACTAATCTCTCATTTCCCAAAATAAATATAAGGGCTTGAAATATATTAATGAAACACATAAAATTCTATTCCAAGAGTCCTAGGGAATTTGGGTGAAAAACAAAAGAAAAATTAAGACTTTCCTTACCAAAAACTACCACATCTAAAGAATATTTTTGAAACTTAAATGATTTTATACTTAATATTTTGGGGAGTAAATGTCTCTTTAGAATTAATGTTATCCTGGGTTCTTAGATTCATCATCTAGAGTGCCCTAGGCCCTATGGAATGCAGTTTTGGAAGTACTGGACTGGAAATATCTTTCACAGAAGAAGCTGCTATTAAAAGACCACCCAGATTATTCTTTATAAGAAGTTCTACTCCAAATTTACTTTAATCGCAACTATGAATTAGTTCAGCTCCCAGGCTGCACTTTCTTTGTTTTTTGTCATTTAAACAATAACCTGAGCATATTAGGACCCCACAAAAAGAATGTTAAAAACATGGTCACTGTTCTCAGAGTAGGAATATAATTCTTGAGAATTCATCCTTAAGAAAGAAAAATATAAAATAACACATATTTCATTTGACTCTTAAAGAAGCATTCCTTTCGAAATCCATCTTTCCTTACTGGAAAGTCAGAGGGGTGATGGGGGAGGATATAGGAGAGAGCAGACTGGGGCAGTGGGTAAACATGGGATCACTTTTTTGTGGTCATGGGTAGGGAAAAGATGGGGAGAAAATGTGTAACTCAAAATCTCATGGAAATGAATGCTGTAAACTAAAAATAAACAAAAATTAATTTAAAAAAAGAAACATTCCTTTCTCTTTGCCAATCTACATCTCTCCATGTCTGAAAAGCATTAGACTAATTTGTAATCAGCTAGATATCAATTATGAGAGACTGAATTAACTTGCATATTTATAAGATATAGTATTGTCCCCTCCAAATAGGAGTAAACCCAACAACTGATTTTTCTTCATTTAATATACTTTTATATTATTTTTTTAAAGTGAACATAATTATCACATGCTGAATTGTTTATATATTCAACAATTAGCCCATGCAACAAATCAGTTACCTGAAGGGAAATGTTTACTGGGGACAGTAATCTGCTATTAAAGGGCAGACTGGCATGCTCTCAATTTAGTGGTGTAAGAAGAAAAAATACCATCAGTAGTACTGATTCATCAGACGTGTTAGACAAGGTGGGACAAAAAAGTTGCATATATCACCTCCAAACTCTGTAGAGAAACAGGGTCACTGGTAAACTGTGTAGATGGTTCATTATCTGGCTCCAGGAAACACTCAGGAGAATTGGGTTCCTCTTTATGGACTGGCTGCTAAGAATATAACCATTTTTCCATTAGTTAAAAATTTGATCTTGGGTGACTAGGCATTATGCAAAACTGCAAAACTTATAAACCTACAACAATTAAGTTGGAGGTCTGTTCTGATTTTCATTTTGTCTTATAAAAGATCAAACAAACCATATTTGTCCTTCCTCACCCCCCATAAAAACAAAACTTATTAAAAGGCAGATTGGCATGCTTTCATCGTAATAATATCAGATTCAAAAATAATGTTAATTAGGTGACCAAATTAACAATATAGAGTTGTTTCATCAAGTATATTAAGCAAGATAGGACATAAAGACTGAAAATATCACCTCCAAACTGTGTAGAGCAACAGGGTCACTGGTGAAATCTACAAGTGGTTCATTATTTGGTTCCAGGAAATGCTCAGGTGAATTGTGCTCATCTTTATGGACTGGCTGCTAAGAATATAACCATTTTTCCATTAGTTAATTTATTCTTAAGTTACTAGGCACTAATAAAACTGCAAAATGCTGACCCACAGGAATCAAGTTGGAGATATGTTTTATTATTATTTTTGTCTTAGAAAAGACTAAGTAAAACAGTCCCATAATCGTTAACCAACCCTGACAAAAAATTCCTCAAAACTGTTATTGAAAGATAGATGAACAAACTTCCATTTTAGTGAGGTAAGATAAAAGATTAACTTTATTATGTTGAACAAACATAACAGTGCAGAACTGATTCACTGAATTCATCAAGAGTATTGAATGAGATGGGACACAAAGATTGCACACAAAATTTCCAAAGTATATATATATATATATAGAGGAACAAGGTCACTAGCAAACTAAACAGGTAGTTCATTATTTGGTTCCAGGAAATACTAGGGAGAATTGGGTTCCCTTTTATGGACTAGCAGCTAAGAATATAACCATTTTTCCATTAGATAACAAGTTGTGCACCAGTACTGGAGTCAAGAGGACTCCAGTTCAAACCCAGCCTCAGGCACTTACTACCCTGGGCAAGTCACCTAATCTCACTTAATCCTCATTGCCTCAAAAAAAAAAAACTTAAGAAAGAAAACAGTATGTTCTTAGGAGACTGGACATTATTGAAAATTGTAAAGCTTATCAGTCTAAAGAAGATTCTGGGAAGATGACAGAGTAGGTCAGATAATTCCAGGCTCTCAATATTTTCCCTACAAAAGAGATAAAATAGCACCTTAAAGAAAATGAAATGTGGGTAAAAATAAATAAGAATAGTGGCACAACTGGGAGAATTTGAGAAGATTAGAAGAAAAATCCCAGGATGGAGATTTGGTACCAGAGAAGGGTAAACACCTCCAGGCAAGGGTATGCTTTAACAACAAATGGCAAGCCCTGGGGTTAGTTGGTTTAAGAGGCTGCCTGGGCCCCTGCCACAGGAACTTTTACCCCCAGGATAGTGAGGAGAGTTGAGCATCTGAGCCCAGGAAGATCAAGGGAATCACTGCTGACAAGGAATGCCAGACCCAGCTGTGCTGTGAAAGGGGTGGGGGTGATAAGAAAAGAACACACGTCCAGTGAGCGCAGAAGCAGTGGGGCAGAAAGCCCCTGACTCTGGGCTCTTAAAAGAGGCTGGAAGTTTGGCTTTGTTTCCAGGCTAGAGAGGAGAACTGAAGATCTGGGGCAAGAAGGAACATCCCCATTACCCAGGGCTAGAGGCCATTACAAAAATTAAGCTATCTCCACAAAAAATGCTCAGACAAAGGAGAAAGAATCCAACTGTAGAAAGCTATTATGGGAAAAAAGAAGATCAAAGTTCACCTTCAGAGGACGATAATGAAGTAAAGAACTCTACCTCCCCCCACAAAGAGTAACATCAAGTGGTCGCCTTCCCAAAAAGAATTCATAGAAGATCTTTAAAAAGACTTTAAAAATCAAATGACAGAAATGGAGGAAAAATTAAAAAAAATTTTTTAAAGAATAAGAATAATCCAGGAAAAACAAGATGATTATGGAAGGAAAGTCAACCAATTAGAAAAGGAGATCCAAAATCTTAAGGAAGAAAATTACACCTCAAAAATGAGAATCGGGCAAGCCAGCAAAATTATAGGAGATCAAGAAAAAGTATGAGTTCAAAAAATAATTAAACAAAACATGATTAATGAAAAAATAGAAGAGAAAATAAAACATAAAACAACAGATCTGGAGAACAGATCAAGAAGAGAATAAAAATAATCAGACTAACTAAAAGCTATAACCAAAAAAATCTTGATACAATAATACAAGAAATAATTAAAGAAAATTGTCCTGCAGCACTAGAACAAGGGAGGAAAGTAGAAACAGAAAAATCTATCAATCACCACTTTTAAAAGATCTTACGAGGAAAACTCATAGGAATATTATAGTCAAATTCAGAAACCCCAGATCAAGGATAAAATATCAAATGCAACAAGAATAAAACAATTTAACTATGATGGCACCACAATAAGAAACACACAAGACCTGGTAGCAGAGACATTAGAGGACTGCAAGTCCTGGAACACTATATATCAAAGCGCAAAAGAACTGGAGCTCCAGTCACACACCCAGCAAAGTTAAGCATAATCCTGAATTTTAAAAAAATGGGCATTTGAACAACTGTCAGACTTTCAAGACTTTGTTTAAAAAAACAACAACTTAATAGAAGATTTTACATGCAAGAATCAAGAGAAACATAAGGTATGTAGAAAAATTGATTACAAGGTATTTGATAAGGACAGACTGCTTTTTATATATGTAAAATGCAAAACATGTGTCTAAGATTCTTATTAATAATTGGGTAACTCATCAGAAAGGTTGGGGGTAAATCTGAGTATGATATGAATTCAAAAAGTAAAACCATTTAGCAACACCTAAAAAGAGTAATTATTTTATACAAATAAGATGCAAGAGGAAGAACTGATACAGAGGAATTAGATGGGGAGGAGGGTTGCTAACCTACTTTCATCAGGAATGGGTTTAAGAAGGAACAATACATATATATTTAGAAAAGTATAAAAAAGTCTTCTAAATTCAGAAGAAATAAAATGGTAAGGGGATAAGGAGTAGGGAGACGACAAGAGAGAGATCTCTAGAGGAAAAGATAAGGGAATAGATTATAGCAGGATATAGAAGAGTGTGTAGATTTATGGGAATGAGAGGATAGGGGAGGGATGCTTGGAGGGGGGTAGAGAAGAAATAGGAGGTCAAAACAGTGGGTAGAAGTAAAATAGAAGGAGCAGGAAGGAAACAAGAAATATGCACAAATATAAAAACAAAGATCAGAGTAGAAATTGTTTGGGAAAGTCTATGTCTATATATGCATGTATATACATATATATGTGTATATGTATGTATATATCTCTAGCCATAGAGAAATAAATCTCCACTTAATTCTAACCTTCTGGGGGAGAAGGGAGGGGTAAAAGAGCAAATTTAAAAAGTTCACAGCGGAGAACAAAAGAAAACTTACAAAACAGCAAAAAAAAAAAAAGACAGACAGCTCTCCATGTAAGATTTATCATACAAGCTTTCTTGAAAAGAAAATTTATTGTTACATATTTTGAATCCCCTCTTATGTTCTGTTATGGATGTGATGTGTCTTTTTTCCTTTTGTATTTTGTATTTAAATTCCAATATATAAGTTTATGATCTGTTTTTGTTTCTTTTCTCTATTCTATTTTTGTGTCCTGGTGTTTGAGTCTAAAATAAAATTTTAAAAAATGGCCTATGTTAACTTTATATAAATCAAGATAGAGGTCTGTTCTAGTTATTTTTTGATCACTGAAAAAAAAACCTAAAAAAAATCCTGCCCCAATTGCACTGCTCCCCCCCCAAATTTCCTTTATCTTGCTACTTGTATTTTCCACAATCTCAGAATTTTGTTCAAAGATCTAGATCCTGAAGGATTTGTTTATTTAATGTGCCAATAAGATGAGTCTCTATCCTCCTACCAGACTTTTTTTAAAGTGTATTATCATAAAATTCTTATCAAAGACAAGAAGTTTTAGTAAAGCAAATGTACTATTAATCTGAGTTTCAAGGGAAAACAAGTTTCAAATGGAAAAATAATGTCCTCATCTCCAAACTCTCATTTTCTTAATTAAGTTCAACCTACTTTCCTAATCCTGAAACATTTTTTAATGATCAGAATCTGAATAAGACAATGCTGAGAGAATTGTAGTTGGATCTCCTTCCAGTCATAGGACTGAGCATATATCAAGAGTTAGTGGGATTTGGTTCTCAGCCTGTGGGTCGCAACCACTTTGGGGCTCGAATGGGGTCATCTAAGACCAATGGAAAACACATATTTCTTATGGTTTTAGGAACCAACTCCTCTATCCGTCTCCAGGTGGGTCCTCCCATATGCAAGCACACCCACATATGTGTATTAAAGGGTCACAGCATTAGGAAGGTTGAGAACCGTTACTTTAAGGCAAGGAGTGTGTTTTTCTTTTACTTTTCTTTGTATCCCTAGCACTTAAATGCTTGTTGACTATTAGAGTTCCTCTTTGCAAAACCATTCAAATTCTATTCATTTTTTCTCCTTTGGGGACCAAGAGGCACAGGGTGAAGGGAGACACTGGAACTGTCCAGTGGGGCACTCAGGAAGAAATAAGAAACACTGACCTAGCAATATCAGGAAAATATATCAGTGCTTGATGTATTGTTCATATTCACCAATCCAGTTGATGTTTTTTAAACATACTATTTAGGAAATGACTATGGAAGAAAAAAGAAATATTTGTATTGGTGGGATGAATACAATCTTAGCAAACTGAATCACATTTTAATGGATTTAATGATATTTTTAAAAATTTTATGTAAGGTGAAAACAACTTAATCATTAATAAAATTTTCCCATTTCCTATTTTCAAAAAAGGTTCTTGGTATGGGGGCTAAGGGGAGGTATAGGAGAAGCAAAGTGGGGGAAGGGGAACACAGGAGGCAAAGGCAGATTTAAAAAAAAACACACAAACTGAATTGAAATTTGAGTATAGACAAGAAACTAATTAACCAAAAATGATAATACTTTTCAATATATGGCATATTTTAAATTCACTGATAATTTTTACATACTTTAACAGTTTTAATATTTGTATCACAAGAAAAAAAAATTATTATACTGACCAGAAATTCCATCATCCCCTATGATACTACTAGCTAGCTTCCATATCGTATCCATAAATGTTTTAAAAATAAATTGCCAAAATGTTCCAACTCATTTTAAAAGAATTTGTATATAATTCAGGCTTTTAATTGTTATTTTAAAATTATTATAAGTGAAATGAATAGTAGATAAGATATTTAGTATTAAAATGCCATTTTGTTTTATTAAAATTAATAATTTTCTAAAATTCTTGGTTTGCATGAGGTGACAAATTTTTCTTAAGTGCATTCTCAGTGATACCAAAACTCTATTAAGAAGCATTTTTTCCCCTCTACTGATTAATCTTTTTGGTCCAAAGTCACAGAGTGTTCCCACTCTGAGAAACTGTGATTACCCACCATGACAAATAGATCATTAAGGAGGGTATGTTAGGTTCTGTTTCTCATTAATTCCTTGTTAAAAAAATAACTCCACATATGGGTTGTTCCCCCTTTGTATCACATTATCTTGAATATTAACATGACCATTCTTTCTACCTTGCTATTATCCTATACAGACCTGACAATGCCGTCCAATTCAACGTCTTCATTTTCTAATTGACTGTTTTTGAAAGCTTATGATTTTTGTAGACATGGCAATAGGGAGATTTGCAAGTTCAATCCATATTTCTTCCTGTTTTGTTTGATTTTTCTGTACATATTCAATCTTATTTTACACAAAGATATTGAGATAATATTTATATGATTCAACATTGGTATGCTATAAGTATAGCTAAAGTGAAGTAGCTCAGTTATATAAATGGAATGTTTCACATCTAACAGCTGCTTCAACATAGCAGGAATAAAATCTCTTTCAGGATAGTTTTTAATAAGAACAAAAACTCAAGACAATACTAAGAAGTGGATTAAATGTTGGCATATGTCAGCAAGACTAAAAGTTCAATACAAAAAGATCAGAAACTATAGATGAAAAATTGTAAAAAATTATATATGCCATGCCATCACATATCTCCTCTCCTCCTTCCTTTCTAGTTCTCAGGATGTTTAATCTTCCTCCATTAAAATGTAAACCATTTGAAGGTAGGGACTGCCTGGAGGGCTCCCTCAAATTTGTATCACTAGTACTTATCAGAGTCCCAGGTACTGTCTTATTGCTTAAGAGATGCTTTTGTGTTCATTTCATTGTCATTTATAGGTAAACCTCTATTAATTTATCACCCACTGTATTCATAAATTTATTCTCCTTAACCCTCACTTTTATCTTCCCAAGCTCAAACTTACATTTTGTATTTCTGAATAATGCTTCCAAACATTGATTCTACTGCTTGCTCTTCATTCAAGGTGAAAATTATAGCAATAAGTAACTTGGCATATAACAGTAATGATTTTGAGATCTGATAGGAAAATCTGAAAGAGTTACTTGGAAAAGATCAAAAGTGCTACATTATAATTGACATTATAGATTTATGACATGGAAAACATCTCCAATATAAAGCAATATTCATAAGGCCCTAAAGTATGCATCTTTGCTGTTGTTCAGCTGTTTTAGTCAGATCTGACTCGCCATGAACCCCATCTGGGATTTTCTTGGCAAAGATACAAGAGTGGTTTGCTACTTCCTTCTCCAGCTCATTTTACAGGTAAGGAAATTGAGGCAGACTTAAGTGACTCACCCAAAGTCACATAGCTAGTATCCGAGGACTGATATGAACTCAGGAAGCTGGCTCTTTCTGACTCCATACCCAACACTAAATGCCCGTGCCACTTAACTGCCATAATACACTCTAGGAGAGCATAAAATTATAAAGGTATGAGTCTTGCTGTCAAAGATTTTATCATCTAGATGGAGATGTTATACATAATGTGCATTTGTTATCATATGTTACTTAGAAACTCTAGGATCTTTGATTTCATTGTTATATTGAAATCCCCATGAAGAACTTTTTCTACTGATATAAGTCATCACCTTATCGGCAACTTATAGTCTTAAACCTATATTCTTGCCTAAAGTCCTAATAGATGAAGTGACTTGAGCAGCATCACAGCTTTTATATTGCAGAGATGGGAATAAAACCCAGGTTTTCTTGCATTCAAGGTCAATTCTCTAGGTTTCTCATTGGACAAAGTAATAGACCTGGAGTCAAGAAGAGCTGAGTTCAAATCTGCCCTCAGTCATTTACTAGACATGTAACCTTGAAAACAACACTTAACCTCTGTCTGCCTCAGTTTCTTCATCTTAAAATAAGGATAATAATAACACTTAAGTCTCAGAGTAGTTATAAAGCTAAAATGAGACAATATTTGCAAAGTACTTTGCAAACTATTGTTGTTGTTGTTCCTTCTTTCCAAAAAACAAATTAACACATTTTAATTACTTGTTAATTTTTTGAGAATACATTTTACTAAGTAGTTTTGTGCAAATTGGAATTATTGGTAATTAATACATCAAAATGGCTTTGATTTCAATATATTAAGTTTAAGAAAACCCAATCAATGAGGAGGCGAAATTCAATCAACACTGTCAAATAGTTACAGGTCTACTCAAGGTGTAAAGTGTGGCTTAATAACAATATATTCATGGTTATAAGAAGGTGAGCCATAAATTTGTAAATTGGTCTCTTTGGCAACAGAGAGGACTTCTGCCTTTAGGTAATCTATGCAATACAGAGATAACATCAAGACAAGAATGAAAAATAATTGAATTTTCTAATTTCACAATATTTGGGTGTTATTTACATACATATAAACAAATGATGTGAATTTAAGCTTTTTTAGCCTAATATACAACCATGGTACATCACTACTCACACCACTTCCTAAAGTCCTGATCACTGTATCTCAAGAGAGAAACAGTGTAGTTGGAAATAGGAACTAAAGAACTTGCAGTATGAAAACAGACTTAGAAAAAAAAGGCCTTTCAGTTAACACAAAGACAACAGAGGTATATGATCTCTATCTTACATTATGTAAGAGTGACCAAGGCCTTTTTCATCATATTCTGGAATTTGAACAGTAACCCTCTTTAAAGCCTAAAAGAAGTAACTTTAAGATGAATGGTACAGAAATACAAGTCTTAGACTTGCTCTACTGATGGACAGAAAGTTGGTTCCAGAGCTGAGTAGGAGGGTACAAATGACCCTGTGACATCCTTTGAACATCAATATTTTCCTAGTGATGTTATGTGGCTATGGATAATGGAAAATTATAGAATTAAAATTGTGGGTGAGAGTGTTTAAATTTATGGGAATGGGAGGATAGGGGAGGAATCCTTGGACAGGGGTGGCAAATCATAGGAGGGCAAGTTATTGGGTAAAAGTAAAGTAGAGGAAGCAGGAGGGATAGGAAACAAGAGATATACATAAACATGAAAACAAAGATCAGGAGTAGAATAGATTTGGGAATGTATATGTTTATATATGTATATGTATCTATAGCTATGGTGAAACATATTTAGACTTTATTGTAGCTTTCTGGGGAGGTGGGGAGGGCATATGTATATATATATACATATATATATATGTATATATATATATGTATACATATATATACACACACACACACACACACATACATACATATGTGTGTGTATTTTAGCCTGAAACTCATTCATTTCTTTTTTTTAATAAATTTTTTGTTTTCTTGTTTACATCATTCATTTTCATGAGATTTTTGAATTACAAATTTTCTCCCCATTTTTCCCCTACTCCAACCCCAAAACAGCAATCCCACTGTAAAGACCCTCCCCAGATCTGCTCTCTAACTTTCTGGTAGGGCAGGGAGGGTCTCCCTACCCCAGCCCCTGTATATCTTAATTCCTAGTTGCATATATTGCAGACCTTTAAATGCTAGATTCTTTCAGTTCCTCCCTTGTCACCCACCCCCACTGGAAGGACAAGCAATTCAATACAGGCTGTGGATGTGTGATTATACAGGGCATCTTCCT
>JAQQSW010005162.1:0-14264 GCA_028646575.1 Pseudocheirus occidentalis | reverse complement strand
GGGAGGACTTGCAAGAATCTAGTATTTAAAGCTATACAATCAAATGCAACTGGGAAATAATACATACAGGGACGGGGACAGGGAGCTCCTCCCTGCCCTGCTATAAAGCTAGAGGGGTGTTGGAGGAGGGCAGAAAAGGGAACAGATTGTGGGAAGGGTCTTACAGTGGGATCAATGTTCTGGGCTGGGGGGTAGGGGCAAAAAGGGAAGAAAATTTGTAACTCAAAACCTTGTGGAAATGAATGATGTAGCCAAGAAAATAAATTAAAATTAAAAAAAATGAAGCAGTGTGCTAAGCTCTGGAGATACAGAAAGTGGTAAAAGACAGTGCTTTCCTCATAAGGAGCTTCCAATCTGGATTCACAATCTAATGGAGGAAATCATTGCAGTTGTGATTTAAAAAAAAAAACTGTAGTCCATGGTCTTCATGTGTATATCTTCCCTCTGAGACTCCATCTTTTCCTCTTCAGAGTTTGGATGAGCGTAGTTCTTTGTTGTTTCTTGCATTAAGTCTATGAGCATTTTGAGAGCAGCGACTAGTTTATGCCCTCTTTCTGTTCCCATATCTGAGAATGGCATTTGACACATAGTAAGAATTTTTTAAAGGCTAGTTGTAGATCTGTGGGAAGAAAATGCTCTTTAGAATCTCTAAGTTAAGAGGAAATAGATTCCTTTTCATAAAACCTTTCCTTGCTCCATGGACTGGGAGGAGAAAAGGGGGAAAGAGTGGATTGTGTGGATGTTGATCCATATACTTCACACTCCTGGAGAGTTTTGTTAGCATCACTATGGTGGACCCATTGTTGCATATTAGTACCACTGCAGAATTTAAATCCAGGTCTTCCAGATCCCATAGCCAGCACTTCAGATCTCATTGACCTTTCGTAATAAGGAAAATGTGACACAACCTTAGTGTGTTCATTCATGCTCAAACTAATACATCAGATTAAAAAAAATCTTGGCAGAAAACTATTACTCACTTCATGCCACGTTTTCTATTTTCTACTAAAGAAACTTAAACAAACAAAAAAAAGTAGTGGGATGTCTTAAGACCAGAATAACCTTTTAGAGAGCTGTCTCAGTCCAGTGACCACAGGGTCTATTGGGTGGACAACTTTTAACGCCCATTATTCTTCATTAAATTACACACAAGTCCAAGCTTTTAGGTTTTTTATCCCACCTGCTGTTGGGTGTAGTAACAATGGAGGGCACATATGTACTTTGACTACAATCTAGGATGTTGCGTTTTCAGTAATAAGGAACAATATAACTTTTTTTTCCAAGTTTCAGGGTACATACACACATGTATACATATACACACATATATACACATGTATATATACATACACACATATTTGTTTAAGAGCTTTAAGATGAATAAACATCATGTTATGTTATCTGGCCTTGGCTTCAGAGTAAGAAATATAAAGGACCAAATTCTACCTTTCATATACACTAACTGTGGATGGCCCTGGACATCTGATGCCTTATCTTTAAAATAAGAAAGTGGATAAGCTTGTCTCTCTTACCTTACCTTTTATAGCTCCAATACTGGCATCTGATTAATTATATCAATTGCTAAGCACTTAGTAACCTGGCCTTATGTGCCAGAGAGTGCGCTGAAGATCCACAGACAGACGTAAAACATTCACCAAATGAATCAACACTAATGGAGTCAATGATTGCTGATGATAATGCAGTAATGCCCATATAAAGCTTTTGTTTCAGTGTGGGCCTTCATTTGAAATATTGTAAGGATTAAAAAAACCTTTATTTTTTAAAAAATAAATCATTTTCAGTTACTGAAGATGCCAATTGTGGTAAACTGTGGAAAATAAATTCAATGATAACATTTTTAAAATGTTTACTTAGTTGTTTACTTTCAACATTCCTTTTTTTTTTACTGTAAGTTCCAAATTCTCTGCCACTATCCAGCTGCACCTCCACTCATTGAGAAGGTCAGATATATGATACCCATCATACTTGGGAAACCATGTAAAACATGTTCTACATTCTCCATGTTAGAAAGAAAGAAAGAAAAGTAAAGTTGAAAAACAATGTGTTTCAATCTGCTCTCAGAGTTCATGAGTTTTTTCTCTGTAGGTGGATAGTATTTTTCATCATGAGTCCTTCGGAAGGGTTATGCGATATCATATTAATCAAAGTGGCTTTGATGCTTAATCATTATTACACTATTATTCTTACTGTGCACAATGTTCTCTAATACAAATATTGAATGTTAATAGCAATAATGGACATCCTTTATTCCTCCTTGATCTTACTAGAAATGTTTCTAAATTAAGTCTGCTCAATGATAACTCAAGAATAACTAATAACAACTTTGAATCAGACAGTATGACAATGTTTTATGTACTTTTTATGTTGTTGAGAGTTAAAACAAGATGTCCATTCTCACAACTCACAAGTTCCTAATACAGTTCCAGCAGTAAAACTATTTCTTGAACCTTGGTACAAGTTCAAAAATGTATTTTTTTTCAAAATTTACCTGTTCATTGCAAGAAATCCCACTTAATGTTCAATGAAAAATGATTAATCTTCAATGAAATAATATTCTAAATGGCAAATATCAAGAGAAAGGTCTCATTGAATTCTGCTTAATTATTTCTTAATCACTTATACTTTCACTGACTTCACTTTGCCCAGTTCTAATTTTCAAAGTGCCATGTTCTTTCTTAAGATTCTGGATCTCTTTTTTCTAGTTTGTTGACTTTCCTTTCATATCCTTATTTTTCTTGGATTATCTTTATTTTGTTTTGTTTTTTTTAGTTTTTCCTCTATCTATGTCATTTGATTTTTAAAGTCTTTTTTAAAGGTCTTCTATGAATTCTTTTTAGGCAGCTGACCATTTGACACCACTTTTTGGAGGTTTCTTTACTTTGAGATCCTCCTCTGAAGATGATCCCTGGTCATCTTTATTCCCCAGTAGCTTTCTATGGTTGAATTCTTTCTCCTTTGCCTGTGCATTATTTTTGTGGTAATAGTTTAATTTTTATAGTTACCTCTAGTCCTAGGGTATGGGGAAGGACGCCTCTTGTCCAGAATCTTTAGTTCTTCCCTCTACCATGGATCCAAAGCCAAACCTCCAACGTCCTGTAAGTGCCCACAGACAGGGGATTTCTGCTCCACTGTTTCTGCACTGACTGGACATCTGCTGGTTCCTTCTCACCCCGGCCACTCTTTGCAGCACAGCTGAGTCTGGCATCCCTGGTCAGCAGAGATTTCTTCAATCTTCCCTGGGCTCAGATGCCCAATTCCCTTCACTATCTTAGAGGTAAAATTTCCTCTGGCTTGGGGCTGAGGAAGCCTCTCAAACCAACCAACCCCAGGGCTTGCAGCTTGTTGTTTAAGTAGACCCCAGCCTTGAGAAGTTTACTCCTCACAGGGATCAAATATCATCCTGGGATTTTTCTTCTGATCTTCTCAAATTGTCCTAGGAGAACTCAGGTTATGTTCCTGTTCTTATTTGTCTCTACCCACACTTTGTTCATCTTAAGGTACTTTTGTAACTCTTTTGTGAGGGAAAATCTCCAGAGTTTGGAATTTTCCAACCTACTCTGACATCTTCCCAGATTCCTCTCTCTCATGGAATTCTGTAAGTTCTTTACATGATATAGTTATGTTCATTAACATTATATGCTCATGCACATTTGTATATCAGCATTTGGCAATATTGATCTGAATGAAAAGACATTTTCAAAGATAAAATATACAAAATCTATTTACAGATAAACATTAACAGTTGAAGATAAGTAATGAATTCTGACAGTGCAGATCAGGTTTTAAGCCAAATTAAGTAAAATGATATCTTTTCAAAAAGAGTTTCATTCTTTTTATTATAAGACTTAAATATTTTCAAATGTACAATTTATTATTAACGTTTTTATATTTAGAATTTAACCATGAAAAATTTATGTAAACTTTTTTCTCACTTTGATTTTTCTTTGTTTAGATTAGTATCTGCATAATCTCTGCTTGACCCACAAAACCTAAAATATTTACTGTCTGGCCTTTTACAGAAAATTTTACAACTTCTTCTTCATATGATAAGTTTGTATAAATGGTGTTTTATGAAAGAGATGTGGAATTTGTGATCTTCAAAAATAAAAGGGGATATATACGCTGGCCAGATAATCAATCTATCAAAGTTATAACTTTGAAGCTAATAAATTCTCAAATCACCTTTCACAATGAATATATCATACATGTATACATATATATAAATACAATATGCATATAGCATACATATCTGTGCATTTGTGTAAAGATAAATACAAATAAATCAAGATTGACTCTGTGTATCTCAAACCTTACACTTTTTTAGACGTTCAATGTTCAATTCAGTGGTCTTTTCTGAACAAATACTTGTTTTATATTAAGTGTTTTCTATGAAGTCTGAAAATTTACTTCCTAAACTGGGACTTGAGTGAAAGACTTCTTTCTCCATAGCCAGAAAGTTTCTACTTAAACACATAGGAAGTAGACTAGATACTAATGACATGAATCCACACTACCAATATCAGTGTTCTGGACAATGATATAAAAGTAGCCTGCCTCACCCCAAAAGGAGAAGAAGTTTTGGAAATAATATTATTATTATTATTATTAATAATAATAATAATAAACAACGTGGTGTGCAAATTGATGTAGATAAAGTTAACCACTATATTTAATGATACATAAAATCAATCTAACAACATTTTTATGTTAAAAATTTTAAATGTAAAATAGGTTATCTTTTTCAGCACTTTTTTCTTTTACTTGGCACTGTTTTAGCATATAATAATTCTTAATTACAAAACTATATTTATCACCTTGAATATCTTTTCCATTTGACAAACAATCCCTTATTCCGAATCCAGATCTGATTAAAGACAATAGGTTTCCAATGGAGATTAAATCTGGCCAGATCCCAAGCCCCGCACAAAACCTTATTTCTACCTCTCAGAAAAATTTTATATAGCTTATCTCACAATTATATGAATGCAGACACAAAAAAAGAGAGTGATATTAAGAAATGAAGCTGGCTTTTTATATGCCAAGAGTAATGTCATTTAAAATAGTTCAAAATTTAACATATATAGTCATGAACTCTTCATATTTTTTCTGTATTTAAAAATATTTTATTATTTATCTTATTACCATTGCATCTTTTTTCAAGATATTCATTACTTTTTTCCCCTTATATGCCTGGGTTGACATAGATTTTTAGCTTTAAAAATACTTGTACTTTTGCAGGTTTAAAAGTGAACAGCCAGTGAAATGCATCAGTTCCCTGTTTTTGAGTCATTATCGGGGCCGTTTTTTATCTCTGCTCCTTTCAAGAAAAAAATAATGGCTTTTTGAGAAACTATGTTTCTTTATAGCTCTTCAGCAAAAATTCCTCCCTACATCCTCTGCTCTCAACAGTATTCACACAAACAAGGGCTTTTCTTTGGAAGTCTTTCCTCCCTGAAATAGGAATCCCTTTTAAAATGCCTTTAAAAAATTATTGATGTAGGCACATGCAGCTGTGATTCAGGGTCCTAGAAAAATACATATATGTCCACATTTATGGTTCCCTCTCTTCTATCACTCATTCCAAAATTGTTTCCTCCAAGATACAGAATTGACTTGATTTGGGTTCTGAAGGTGAAAGACATATAGGATATGGTTGTGGAGGAAAAATAAAATAAATACGGCAATGCTAAAATTTTGGACTCCCAAATACATGATCTCATAATAGTCCTTAAATTTGGGGGAGGGAAGGTGAAAGGGGAAAAGACACAAAGTAAATGTTTTAAAGTGATTACTGACATTTTATGACTATTTCTAAAAGAAGCAAAAACCTTGTGTCCCCCTAGTGTCTAATTTACATAAATGATTACTAAGAGATTTTTTGGCTTTCTATATTTAAAGAAACATTACTATTCAACTGAAAATGGAGGGGAAAACTTTATTTCAAAACCACAAAAACATATCATAAAATAAAATGTTATATTTTCACAAATGTCCCACAAAACATATCTTAACTCAGAGAAATTAATTCTTAGATACATACTCCCCCCCAAAAAAAAACCAGGCGTTGTTTAAATATCAAGTGTTTCTATTGTAAAGCAGAATTTGTCTGTTTCTACTTAAGAAATATCCACCATTCTGGGAGAGACAGTATGTGCTTTGGGCAATTGTGATAATTTCTTCTTTGCTGTGACTCAGTAGTTATATCTAGATATAAACAGAAATTTACTAAAAAAAAATACAAAGATAGACTTTGGGGGCATACCAACCACTGTGAAGGAAAATATTATCTTGTTGATTCAAACAAAATCCTAACTCTTCAAATTCCACTTGATAGTTATTTACTCTTTTATCAATTATTTCTTGCACCACTGAGCAAAAGCTCTAAGTAGACTAAATGAAGTAGAAAGCAGCAGAGGGAGTTGGAGATGAAGCCCAACTTGGGTCAGCAAACCTGAGAAGTCATTTGCATAAAGTCATGTCAGCTGACCAAACACATTTTGTGAATCTTGCTCAGGTCCCTGCCTGCAGTCTCATTCCCCAGAAGTGGCACAGTGGAATTAGGATTAGGGTTAGGATAGACTGGAAAATAATCCCCATTGCTCCAGCTCTGATGGCTGGATGGGCACACCAGAAGGTGTCTCTATTATTATGTTTTTTTTTCTTTATGGAGCCCTATTCAGCCCTCCAAGTAAAACTTTGCAAGCAAATTGACCTCATGGGCATCAAGAATAATGATGAAGAATCATTCCCTCACTCTTGCTCTTGTATCATCCAGATTCTCTGCTGCAAAAATAGAATTACTTCCTTCCATTTGAAGAATTATTTAGCTTCCATTTAACACTATATTTCCATATCTATCACCTAAGAAGGAAAAGGCAAAGAACTGACTAGTGAAATAAAAAAAAGGGCACGACAGTGGCGAAGTGATTATAAATAGCATACTACTCTCACTGAGCCACTTCCCTGGTTGGACTCCCTCATGAGTTTTTGGTTACCAGAAGGAAGATGCTACCTCAAGGTCCAGTACCCCCACAGGTATTGAAGCTCATAAACTACCATGAACTTCCTCTCTATAGTCAGCCAGTAGACACAATTAACTCAAAACAGGGACATTTACTAAAATGGCATCATATGAACTGTAGCAACAAAGCACATCCTCTTCCTGTATAAATTTGAAGCATGCTTTCCTAAAAATACATACAGAGTCTATGGGAAGAGCAGCACAGAATGAGAGTAAGTACAATGAATGTAAAGCCCTGTATGACCTTCCTCCTCCTACTTTTCTAGTCTCCTTCCATCTCCCCTCTACCAAGCACTCTACCAAGACAGTGGCACTGTCTTACTGGCTGTTCCAGAAATAAGACACTTCATCATTTTTACGGGAGGGGGGAATATGGGTCATGCCTGGAATTCTCTTCCCCCTCATTTATTACTACTGTTCTCCCTGGTTTCCTTCAATTTTCAGCCCAAATCCCACCTTCCAGAGGACGCTTTTCACCCTGTCAACCTCTTTTAATTCCAATGCCTTTCCCCTGTTGATTATTTCCTAATTATTATTTTCTTTTTTTTTTTGGAGGGCAGTTGGGTTTAAGTGACTTGCCCAAGGTCACATGGCTAGTTTTTGTGTTAAGTGTCTGAGGCAGGATTTGAACTCAGGTACTCCTGACTCCAGGGCTGGTGCTCTATTTACTGCACCACCTAGCCACCCCCTGATTATTATTTTCATAGTTTATTTGTGCAAAATTGCAGAGTATTCTGTTGGGGGCCAAGACTTTCTGGGGTCCTGGCACACTAGCTACCCACTTCTACAAGGTAATTAGGCAGGTATGAAGGATAGTATAATCTTGTTGGGTGGATGCTCTCATTGGTTTTGTGAATATCTAAAGAATGTACTGAAAGTTAGTTTGCAAGTCCTGATTAGGATTCCCAGCCTATTGTGCCCCTGGAGGTGGTTTTAGGATAAAGATCTTGATGACTGATTAGCCTTGGGCTGAGGTTGGGGGAAAGGCAAGACCCAAGTCACATAATCTCCCCTGAAATAAGGAATATAAGCTCTATGATTTTCTTGTATCTTTGGCTCTTTATGGAATACCTCTGCAATAAACAGACTATGAAATACGTCTCTCTGTCTCTTTCCTTTAATCAACTGCAAGCTTTTTCTCACTTTCTCTTTATTTTCTTCAACTGGTAGCTAGGCCTACACTGTACTGGCCTCATCAGTATTCTCCCATTAAATTGAGAGTTCATTGAAGGCAAAGACTGTGCTTTTTTATGGCATTTAGAAATGACATTTTTTTGTGTGGTAAAGTAAGATCAGTTTATACAAACATTACCCACACATACAGTCTGAGACATTCTCTCCCGTGAGTCCATGCATTAAAACGATAACTTCCTCCTCTTTGAATCCCAACTTGGTGAGCCCCCTAGATAGAGTAGGGGAGGGCACCATACAACCTAAGGAAGAGTGAACAGCACTGTGTCAAAACTGGGCAGGTCAAAGTTTTAGCACCAATCAGGAGGGATTTCATGTCCATGAGTGGCTGCTGAATTTCCAGCCTACTTGAGATAGGGAGATATAGTGTGAAAAATCTGGATATGCATATTGCGTGTATATCATATACATGCATGCATACACACAGGGGGTAGAGTGTGCTCAGGGAAGACAAGAACCTGTGCTGTGAGGGCTATCAAGTCCTTTCAGTGCTCTTTTGCACCGTTGGTGTTCACCTGATCCACCAAACTCTCCCCTGGGGCTCCAAGAAGCTGTACCAAGTGCAGTGGCCACAACCCAGTAAAATATTTTGGCAGATGAGTTAAACAAAGGTCACTGATTTAACACCCCTCAATAAGTTGGGGGAGGGTGTCTACCCCAGTAACTTGAGGATTTCCCCTAGGGGAATGGATAGCTAAGGACTATTTTTTCCCCTAACAGTCCCAAAGGAAGTTGAAACAGGAGATGTGGGACACTTAGAATTTCCTTAGACATCAGTGACATGAAGGTGATGACATTCTGGGCCATCACCATTCATCTTGATTCTGCCCTGCCACTGGACCTGGATGATAATAACCCAAAACACACACATACACATACACACACGGGCGTGCACAGACACACACACATTGTAGTTCCACTAATAGAATATAAGAACCTTGAGGCCTGGGGGGTTTTTCTTACTTTTCTCAGCACCCAGCACACTCTATAATAAGCACTTCTTGATGACTTAATAATACTTCTTGATGACTGATCTGGCTCAATTCCAATAATATTTATTAAGCAGAAGAGGAATACAAAGCTATCTAACATTCACTACAAAAAGTTCCCTAAGAACTGTTTTACAAATATTATCTCTCTTCAATTTCACAACAACCATGTGCAGTAGGTGAAAGTATTATCCCATTGTATAGTTGAGGCAACTGAGAGAAATGGTTTTAGTGACTTCCTCAGGATCACACAAGTAAGAATAAACTGTGCCAAACAAATATTGTCTTCAGTTTCTTTAATATATCATTAACAGAGAGAGAGAGAGAAAGAGAGAGAGACAGAGAGAGAGAGACAGAGAGACAGAGAGACAGAGAGAGAGAGAGAGAGAGAGAGAGAGAGAGAGAGAGAGAGAGAGAGACAGAGACAGAGACAGAGAGAGAGAGAGAATCCACATTTCTGTACTTTACCAAACCAATTAACCTTTAGACCAGGAGCTTTTCCTTTTAGGTGATCTGAACATCTGTCTTGCTTCAGTTAAAGATGTTTGCTTCTTAGAGATTATCCTTTAATTTTGTTTATAGCTTTTAAATCAGTATTTTGCAGAAAGAAGAAAAAATAGTGGTGCTTTGGATTCAGAAAGTATTGCCTTGGAGTCAGGAATATATGAGTTCGAATTCAGTCTCAGACACTGTAGTGTCTATTCAGTATTCACAGCACTGATGACAACAGTGAATATGCCAGCATAATTCTGAATCACTAAACATAACAGAATTTCTATATAGAAGATATAAGCAAAACATTTATTCTGACACCAGAAAGCCAAATCTCAAAGCCAGAAAGCCAAATCCCAACACCAGAAAACAGAATCCATCATAGCAAGAAGATGTTAATATACCATAACACAGCAGGGAGCCAAATCACATCTAGTTCTCTCTTTGCGTGGATCCTCTCCTCCTCCATCTCTAACTGTCCTGACTCCCAGATTCCTACAGGCTCTGTTCCACCCATTAAGCAAACTCCTCTCACCATAGGCTTCATGTGGTTCCCTTCAAATTAAGGGGCTGGAAATATCTTCAAATTCCCTTAGGTCTATTAAGGAGCATGGAAGATCATCAAGTTCCATTATAAATACTTCCTAGTTACAAGGACTGTCTTTTGACTTTCTTTGTATCCCTGGGTGTTTAGCACAGTGGCATATAATAGATGTTCTGTAAATGTTTATTGCCCATCTGACGGTATAGAAAAGGGGAAGTTAGGAGAAAAATTTGGTTTAAATGGGAAGAAAATTCAATCTAGTTTAAACTTGTTTGATTGAAGCTGTGTTGGGCATGGCTAAGTGAAGATGTCCAGCAGACACTTTGTGATGTCAGAAGAGAGGAAAGCTGGGAATGTTCAGTATACATAAGATAAGAAATCACAATACAATAAAATAACAAACACTACATTGGAAACCTGTCTGTTTGCAGCCCACAGGTATCTTTATGTGTGGATCAATGACTCCATCTCTATTAGAATTCGATATCACTGCTCCATAGCGATGGGTGCTGAAACCCACAGCAGTTAACTAACACTGATTTTATTGGAAGGAAAAGTTTTCCCCCATCCCAAGAAGAGAAATGTTGAGAAATGAAGTCAAAATACAAATTCAGACTATCAAGAGAGATAGTCAATGAAGCTGCAAAATTTTGAAAGATAGAAAGGACAATTAATCAATATCAGTTCAAACCATCTATGCTCTAATACAGCAGCACCAAAGTTTATAAAGGAACACAGATGAACTAAAGAAAGACATAAGTATCAGGTAGTAGAGCTCCACTCCTGGAATTAGAAAGATCTGAGTTCAAATTTGACCTTAGGCACTTACTAGCAGTGTGATGGTGGGTAAGTCACTCAGTCTGTGTCCGACTTAGTTTCAACTGTAAAATGGGAATAATATTATTTAATCTGCCTCCCAGGATCACTGTACAGACCAGATGAGATTGTATTAAAAAAAAGAAAACAAAAGAGTTAATGAAGTGCCTGGAACATAATGAGAGCTATAAATGTTAGCTGGTATTACATTATCAGATGATAACCTATGTGTAATGATGATGCTTACTGTTCCCACCTCGGACCTGGGCAGTTGTAGTAACAAACTAATAAAAAGGCAAATACTGAACCAAACTGTTAGGAAAAGGAATCTCTGGACAAGGATTGAATAGGATATGGATTTTTTTCAATACGACATAGTACTTTTATAAAACTTGACCAGTTCAAAGTCATAAATTAAGTGCCATAAATTAACGGAGAGATAATTAACAGTTCTTTACAGACCAGAAAACAGTAAAGGTAATAATACAAGGAATGAAACCAAATATAATTGCTAAATTGAATACTAAAATTTTAATGAACCAAAATAAAATTAAATTAAAATTATGAAGAGTCCAGGGTAGTACAGAAAAACTTACATGAACTATGTCTGAGATTAATGAAGAGAACTAAGAAATCAGTATTCATGATGATTATAACAGTGTAAACAGAAAGATCAATAAAAAATTGAATGCTTTATAACTATAGTGGTTGAACTTAGCCTCATAAAAAACCTGAAAACTATGTGCCCTTCACTTCATCATAGAAGTGGGATTCTGTGGATGTGAAATGTCTCATATACAACCATTTGTTGTTGCAAGCTTTTTCTACCTCTCCCTCCCAGTCCAAAGCCTGCCTATTTGATTTAGATCACTTTACCTTCACTTACGTTAATTATGCAGGAATGTAAACAGCCCTCCAGGGTTGCCTAACTATTCCACATAAAGTGATGGTGCATGAACAAAGGAGTGTCTGGTTGAAAGACATCAGAGTGTGACAATATCACTTTTTTTAGGTTCTTTGTGCCTACTGGAACTCAGATTTCTAGTGGGTGTCTCAGGATATTGTGCAAGATGGTTTGGATTGAAGTTATTTAGCTGTTTCCTTATCAGCATTTTATGTCTCACATCAGCACTTATAAGCCCAGCTCCTATGGTGTCTCCACTGTGGGATAAACCATGATATACATTATCATTTCCTGGGGTTTCATCAAGCTCTATTTCAACAGTGGGTTACTAAGCTATTTACTAATCTCAACCTGCTTGAGGTTTTTGAGAGGAAATCAGCATCTCTGTGTGGGAATCCTACTCATGGATAATGTTGCTTATGTGGGGGGTCCCACTGATTGACAGTATCATCTCTTAAGCATACACACACACACACACACACAAACACACACACTAGTTTTAAGGCCTTAAAATGAGTTAATGATAAACCTATTTTTAAAAGTATCTTATTTTTTCCTAAGTTCATGTCAAGACAATTTTAGCCTTCATTTTTTCAAGATTTTGAGTTCCAATTTTTTCTTCCATCCTCCCTCTCACACTCTTTTCATAAAACGGTAGGCAATTTGATAAAGTTTATACGTGTGCTATCATGCAAAACATATGTCCATATTACAGTTGTGAAAGGGAAACAGATAAAAAGGGGAAAATCATGACAAAGAATAAAGTGGACAAAAAAGTACGCTTTCATCTGGATTCCAACTTGAAAGTTTTTTTTATCTGAATGTGAATAGCATTTTCTATCATGAGTCCTTTGTACTTCTCTTAGATCGTTGTATTGCTGAGAAGAGCTCAGTTGTTAATAGTTGATCTTCACACAATGTTGCAGATACTATGTATAATTTTTCCAGGTTCTGCGCATTTCACTTTACATCAGTTTATTCAAGTGTTTCTAGGTTTTTCTGAATTCTACTTGTCCACTATTTCTTGTTGCAGAATAGTATTCTATTATATTCATATACCAAAGTTTTATCAGCCACTCCTCAACTGATGAGCATCTCCTCAGTTTTCATTTTTTGGCCACCATGAAAAGGGCTGCTCTAACTATTTTTGCATATGTAGTTCCTTTTCCCTTTTTTATTATTTTTTTATGAAACAGACATAGTGGAGTATGGCATTGCTGCACAAAGTGTTTGTACAGTTTGGTTACCCTTTGGGCATAGTTCCAAATTGCTTTTCAGAATTGCTGGATCAGCTCATAACTCCACCAACAGTGAATTAGTGTCCCAATTTTCCCATATCCTCTCCAACATTTATCTTTTTTTTTCCATCAGCCAGTCTGAAAGGTATGGTGTTTTAATTTGCATTTGTCTAATCAAAAGTAATTTTTCAACACAGCTTCAAATAAATGCCTATGAATAGCTGTGATTTTTTCATCTGAAAACTGTCCATGTTCTTTGACCTTTTATCAATGGGAAATGGCTTGTAGTCTTTTTTTTTTTGGAGGGCAGTTGGGGTTAAGTGACTTGCCCAAGGTCACATGGCTAGTTGTTTTGTGTTAAGTGTCTGAGGCCGGATTTGAACTCAGGTACTCCTGACTCCAGGGTCGGTGCTCTATTCACTGCGCCACCTAGCCTCCCCGGCTTGTACTCTTTTTGATTTGATTCAGTTCTATATATACTTGAGAATGAAGCCATTATCAAAGATACTTCCTGTAAAGATTGTTTACCAGCTTTCTGTTTTTCTTCTCATATTGGAAGATGTACAAGTGGTACTTGGTACTGTGCAAATGGATTCATTTGTTTTCAATTTAACATGATCAAAATTATCAATTTTACATTTTGCAGTGCTCTCTATCTCTTGTTGGTCATGAATTCTTCCCTTCTCCATAGATATGATAGATAGACTCTTACTTGCTCTTCTAATTTGTTTATGGTATCATCCTTGATATTTAAATCATGCAACCATTTTGACCTGATCTTTCCGTGTGGGGTGAGAAGATGGTTTATACCTAGTTTGTGCTTTATTGTTTTCAGTTTCCCCAGCAGTTTTTGTCAAATAATGAGCTCTTTTCCCGAAGTCTATGTAGTATCTTTGGGTTTATCAAACACTGAGTTACTATGGGCATTTTCTACTGTATCTTGTGTTCCACCTAAGTAATTACACAAATTCTCAACTCTGTTTCTTAGTCAGTACCAAATAATGTTGATGATTACTACTTTATAATACAGTTTCAGATCTAGTATTACTAG
>JAQQSW010005161.1:0-14264 GCA_028646575.1 Pseudocheirus occidentalis | reverse complement strand
ACCCAGAATCCTCTGGCACTGATATTTTAGAACGGGGATTCCTGGGAAGGGCTATGTGAAGATTTCTAAGACTGGTAGACTGTTTTGTGGGGATTTCTGGGAGAAAATTGTCAAGAAGAGAGGAAAAGAAATGCACTTATGTGAAAATAACAAGTCAGCACCAGGCATTTCTGACAACAAGAGCAGAAACACTTTTGTTTAGACTCCTTTCCTCTAATGGGAAGGAGGGAGAGATACAAGTCAGCTGGACCACAAACATTTATTAAGTATTCACTTTCCATCAAGGCAGAGTAAGAGACCACTAACATGAGACATTATTTTAGAATGGCCCCAAATCATTCTTCTCTACTTTGGGGGAAACAAAGTAAACAGGAAGAAGGAATGCCTCAAAATCCACCCTCCTAGCTTCATCCTGTCAAGTTTAATGTGGTTTTTTTCTGTTAAAATATTAGAATAACAGAATTGCAGGACCTCAGGAGCCAATTTGTCTAACCTGTATGAGAAAAGGAATCCTTTCTACAAAATATTGGACAAGAGGTCATCTAGCCTTTTCCTGGAGACCTTCAAGGTGGGGTAGTCCGCTATCTATCAAGGCAGTTTATTCTACTTTGGGAGAGCCATAATTATGCTTTTGTTTTACCTCAGCCTAACTTTGCTTCATTACGTTTTCTAGCCATTGGTCCTAATATAAGCGGGAACAATCCTAAGGGTAAAGCTTTGATTGCACTATCATCTGGTTTTGACTGAGGGAAACAGGACAGAGCATAAGGAAACACTGGGTAGTTTGAGAGTAAAGAATGCATCAGGAGACTGGGACCCCAAAGGTAACCTGGGGATACCTGGCCTTAGTATGAGATTCATTGACATCAAGTTACACAGTGTGACCTCCCATCAAAGGGCTCTGTTTGGAAAGGTTAGCAGGCCTTAAGAACCCAACAACTGGGATAATAATCTGTTTGTTGTTATAATCGGAAGGCCAGGTTTCTTAAAGGGCAATTTTCTTTCCTAGTTTTCTTGCATGTAATTTACTGTGCTCACAGCTGAGCATTTTAAGTACTGCTGGGCCCAGCCTCCAATTCAAGACAGCCAGTGGCCAGTTGGGTACCAGGCTACCTTTGTGGACTTTAAACAGAATGTTCTATAATTAAAGCTTGGTAAATGGCAGAGTGTGGGGGATGGAGGATGTTTCTAGGAGTCAGTTAAATCAAAGGTTAAATACCCATTGAAACAGAGAATAAAATGAGAAATGACCTTTCCAAGAAGGGCTTTCATTAACTACCCAATCTGCAAAGGAAAAGAGACACACTACATAAAGAGAAGGTCACTAATGGCCAGCAGATACATTACTGACTTGGTTCAGTGGGTTTTAATAGGTATGACCAAAAAAAAACCAATGAGGGCTGTTTTAGATTTGTTTCATGGTCTGTCTTTAAGAGACATTTAGGTGCAAAAAAAGAAATATGTATTTTATTATATTTGGAAAACAAACATCTAGAACTGCCTGCTCAGCAAAGACTCATTGACATCTCAAAGGCAGCTCCCCACCCCCCACCCTCCCAGCAGCAGCCAGGTTCTATTAAATAGGGTAGATTCTAACGGACCTCTCCGCTGGAGACTAAGGGCTTGCCTGCTTATAATAGCAGCTAGAGACTAGGGATTTCTTTCTTTCTTCTGTCAAATGGCATTACTCAAGCAGGACTTTCAAGTTTCTGGTTGACCGAAGTCTACCCCAGTTACACCCAATGGTGAGGCTAAAGTTTCCCTTCACAAACTCTTCCCCAGGAAGCTCCATATCTCCCCAGCACTGATAGCTTTATGTTCTATTTTTGGCCCTCAGCAATGATAACCCCTATGTTCTGTTGGTAACCCATGCACTGACATAGCATCCTTCCTCCTTCATAATGTCTATCTTTCTTTATATTTATCTCAGAGAGAATGTGGTTCCAAAGAAATACAAACAAGCTCTATGTTTTGTAACCTGCTACCTCTTGGGTTGTTGATGTCTGTTGAAAATATGCACACATCCTCCCCCCTTCCCCCGAAAAAAAGTAGTCCTTAAGAACAGATACCAGTTTAAATGGAGACTGAAGCAATACATGCTATCATTCTTTTTCATGTTTGGTTTTCTTCCTTTTTTCCCATTGTTCACTCCATTGGTTACAACCCTTTTATATAACCAGACTATTGTACAATGTGAAAGTATTTGCAGATTCTATACATGATTGCACACTACATTGGGGGGGGGGATAGGGAGGGGAGAAAATTTGAAAAGCAAGGGATTATGGAACTGAATCTTGAAAACTAAAAGTAAATAAACAAGTCAGTGGGGGAAAAAAGTTGCAGCGAGATTGGCAGTAAGAAAAAAAGGAAAAAAATAAAAAGGCAAAATAGAAACAGGAAATTTCAGTAGTAACATTGCTTCTAATTCCTTTTTCACCCCTATGGTAGGGGAAATAAATGCAATATCTTGAAAGGCAAATGTCAAAAAGAGAAAAATTGAGAGAAATGACATTATTAAATAATAGCAAAGATGAAAAAAAAGAACAAATACCCCCACAAACAAATCATTGCAATATACAATCAGCGTTGGACACAGTGGAAATTTCAAGAAGATATATTTTCTATCTCTGCCTTGGAATAAATGTTACCCAGGAGTGTCTAAACAGCAGTGGGGGGGGGGGGGAAATAGGGAAGTCATATTATATATATAATTTATATGATATATATTTATAATTTATACACGTTATATATATTTATATACATTTATATTTATATTTATATACGTTATATACATATAATTTATATAAATATGTGTATATATACATACACATATTTATATAAAGTCATAATAAGTGTACTGCTTTCACCATCCCCTGGCCTCCACCTTGTTCTAACACCTACAGGGGATAGAAGGGCTAACTGCCTTGTTTAGTTCTCTTTTTGTTCAAGGTTCCAAAGGAGGATTTTTTAAGGGACATAAGTAGTCTTATGGCAGTGGTGGCTTTGCATGTAAGTTCAGTATTTTTCCTTCTCATTCTAGCTACAGTGTTCTGATGAGCCCTTTTGCTATCCCCACAAACTACAAAAATAAAGGTGACTCATTGGCTCAAGAGATTAATCAAGCTCCTAAAAACTGATAAGAAATGAACAGCTTTGGGAGGGGACAAAAACAAGAATGATTTGATGCCTGACAAAATTTTCCAGAATTGAACATTGTGAATGCAGTAGATGACTGAAAAGTCCATGCAAAGGTCACAGGAATACTTTAATATTATGGAATGTAAGCTCTGCGGGGGAATGGACTGTTTCATTTTTGCCTCTATATCCCCAGCATCTTGCACAGTGTCTGACCTTTAGCAGTCTCTTAATAAATACTTGTTGATTGATTGATTGAAGTAAAGAATTGAAATAATCCTCTAACTCCCCGTGTTCACAATCCATTTTTCTCATGATCAGTGAAAATTAAATAAGGTCTCAAAACATGAATCTCAAATACTTCCTCTCTGCTCTTTTTCACAGAATCACAGAATCTCAGAATTGGACAAGACTTCAGAGGTCATTTGGCCCAATCTGTAACTGATCAAGGTACCTTTCCACAGTATGCCATTATATCAACTTCTTTGTAAAGACCTTGAGTGAGGGGGAACCTGCTACCTCCTGAGGTAGCCTGATTCTGATTTTGAACAGCTGAAATCATTAGGAAGATTCTTCTTTTGAACAAGCCTAAATTTGCCTCTCTGTAATTTCTTTTTTATTTAGTTGTTTGTTTGCTTATTTATTTTTTTAGTTTTCAATATTCGTTCCCACAAGATTTTTCTCCCTATCTCTCCCCTACCCCCTACCTGAAGATGGCAAGCATACTGAATACCCCTTCCCCCAATCTTCTCACTCTTATATCCTCCCCCATACCCCTAGCCCTTACTTTCTTGTAGGGTAAGATGGATTTCTATACCCCAGTGCCTGTATATCTTATTTTCCTGTTGCATCCAAAAAACAATTTTTAACATTTGTTTTTAAAACTTTGAGTTTCAGATTCTCTCTCCTCTTCCCTCCTTCAACCACCCCCACTGGGAAGTTAAGCAATTCAAAATAGGCTGTACATGTGTAGTTATGCAAAACATTTCCATAATAGTTATATATATATATACACATATATATGTAGTGAAAGACTGTATGTCCCTCCATCCTATCCCATCCCCCATTTATTCTGTTTTACCCTTTGACCCTGTCCCTTTTCAAAAGTGTTTGATTCTCTTCCCCAATCTGCCCTCCCTTCCATTATCCCCACTCTTATCCCCTCCCCCCACCACTTTCCTGTAGGGTAAGATACCCAATTGAGTGTGTATGTTATTTCTTCCTTAAACCAAATCCAATGAGAGTAAGGTTGACTTATTCCCTTTCACCTTCTTTCTCTTCCCCTCCATTGTAAGAGTTTTCTCTTGACTCTTTTATGTGAGATAATGTACCCTACTCTATCTCTCCCTTTCTCCTCCCAATGTATTTCTCTCTCAACTCTTAATTGCATTTTTTACATATCATCCCTTCATATTCAACTTATCCTGTGTCCTCTGCCTATGTATGCATGTACATACACGTACATATATATGAACACACACAAATACACCCACC
This sequence comes from Pseudocheirus occidentalis, assembly GCA_028646575.1. Lineage (NCBI taxonomy): Eukaryota > Metazoa > Chordata > Mammalia > Diprotodontia > Pseudocheiridae > Pseudocheirus > Pseudocheirus occidentalis. Next base: position 9,635 of record JAQQSW010005161.1, on the reverse strand, counting down.
TATACAAACATACGTGTATGTATACATATATATTCCCTTCAACTATCCTCATACTGATAAAAGTCTCATGAGTTACAAATCTTTTACATCTTTCCATGTAGAAACTCTGCAATTTCTACACAATGTTCCCAGTCCTTTCCTCTGGGGCCAACCAGAGCAAGTGTAATTCCTATTCAACTTGGAAGCCTTTCTAATGATAAAAGACAATTATCATTCCCTCCACCCCAAATTTCCTCTTTTCCAGGCTAAACATTTCCAGTTCTTTCAACCCGTCTTCATATAGCATGAATTGAAGATCTTTCTTTCATCATCTTGGGAACCCTCCTCTTAATTTTCTTTTTATCTTATCAAATGTTCTTCACAAAAATCCTGTTCTCCTATTCCAAAAGGGCTATAAAACTGTGCATACCCTTTGACCCAACAATACCACTTCTAGGTTTGTATCCCAAAGAGATTATACAAATGTGAAAAGGACACACATGTACAAAAATCTTTATATCACCTCTTTTTGTGATGGCAAAGAATTGGACGTTGAGGAAATGCTCTTCAGCTGGGTAATGGCTAAACAAATTGTGGTATGTGAATGTAATGGAATACTATTGTGCTATAAGAAATGATGAGTAAGTGGACTTTAGAAAAACCTGGAAAGACTTACATGAACCAATGCTAAGTGAAATGAGCAGAACCAGGAGAATATTGTATACAGTATCAGTCACATTATAAGATGATTAACTCTGATAGACTTTTTTCTTCTTAGCAAAGCAAGGATCTAAGACAACTCCAAAAGACTCAGGGAAGAGAATGCTGTCCATATACAGAAAAATACTATGGAATCTGAATATATGAATGCAGATTAAAGCATAGCATTTGTGCGCTCTCTCTCTCTCTCTCTCTCTCTCGCTCTCTCGCTCTCTCTCTCTCTTATTTCTTCTTTCTCCTGGTTTCTCCCATTGGTTCTAGTTCTTCTGTACAACATGACTCATGTGAAAATAGGTTTAATATGAATGTTTACGTTGAGCCTAAATCAATTTACATGCTGACTTGAGGTGGGAGGAGGGGAGAGATGAGGAGAAAAGTTGTAACTTAAAATCTTATGGAAATGAATGTTGAAAATTAAAAATAAATAAACTAAATTTTAAAAGGGAAAGAAAAAAAAATCACATACTCAGAACTAAACACAAAACTCCAGGTAAGGTCTGGCCAAGGTAGAGGACAGCAGGACTAAAACTTCCTGGGCCCTATGCCCTTCGTAATATAACTTAAGATTAAGTTTTATTTTGGTTTCTAATTGACATTGATGAGCTAGAGAGTGTCCAGGGTAGGACAACCAGATTGGTAAAGAGTCTTGAGTTCATGCAATATGAGAAGTAATTGGAAGCGCTAGGGATATGTTATCCTGGAAGAGAAAATTCAGGGGAGGGGATATGACAGCTATCTTCAAATATTTGAAAGGACATTATGTGGAAAGTCTTTTCTTAAGGCAAGAACCAGGAATAAGGATTCAAAGTTGCAAAGAAGCATGTTTAAGCTTGATGTAAAGAAAATAAGAGATATTTCAAAATGGAATGTGCCACTTCCTGAGGTAGTGAGTTCTCCACCACTAGAGGTCCTCAAGTAGAGAGTGGTGGAGAGCGATAGTGCAAAGGAGATCCATTTTGGAGGGGGAGGAAGTATGGGTTGAACTAGATGAGCTTTGTGATACCTCCAAATTCTGAAATTCAGTGTTTCAATGTCTAACATTGAGTTTGTAGTTCAAATACTCTGATATTTTTCAGGTGTTATAATGTAGCTACCCTCCTAAACCAGAGCTTGTAGGTTCATGTCCCATCTGGGGTGAGTTGATGGGCAGCCAGATGGCATAGTAGAGAAAACGCTGGCCTTGGGGTCAGGAAGACTCATCTTCCCAAGTTCAAATCCAACTTCAGACATTTTACTAGCTTTGTGACCCTAGAAAAGTCACTTGACCCTGTTTGCCTCAGTTTCTTCATCTGTAAAATGAGCTGGAGAAGGAAATGCTAAACCATTCCAGAATCTTTGCCAAGAAAAACCCAAATAAGGTAACAAAGAGTTGGACATGACTCAAATGACTGGACATCAAAAACAAATAACTTACTCAGCTCCCACTTTCGAAGATGATGTTTAAAAAAAAGTGAAGCACAGAATTTTACATTCATATTTATTTAATGTCAATGTACTGTGTTCAGCCTTAAAATTCTACCTTATAAAACCTTTCCTTTTTACTGCTGACTATATCTATTCACTTTATGTTATCTGACATTTTGATAAATACTTTCATTCATTATCCAAGTTAGTGATAACTTTTTAAATAGTTCAAGGTCAAGGAGAGATGCCTGGGACATTCTTTTCTAGATGACTTTGAATCAATACTCTTTAGATCCAGTCATTCAACTGATTCTAAATTCACCTTATAAATATATACATTGTCAAGAGAACAACATATGTATTTTTCAGATTCAATCATTTTTCAGTCATGTCTGACTCTTCATGACCCCATTTGGGATTGTCTTGGCAAAGATACTGGAATGGTTTACCATTTCCTTCTCCAGCCCATTTTACAGATGAGAAAAATGAAGCAAACAGGGTCAAGTTACTTGCCCAAAGTCACGTGGCTAGTAAGTGTCTGAGATCAGATTTGAACTCAGAAAGATTGGTCTTCATGACTTAAGGCCCAGCACTCCATCCACCATACTACCTAGCTGCCCTTTATATGCATTTTACCCAGAGCTAAATGGTATATTCTAGCTTGCCAATATCTCTACTATTATCCTCATTTTTTCTGTCAACACTGACACTTCCCTGATATGGCACCATTTTATCTCTCACCCCATGCTACAGGAATTCCTTCTTAAGCAATCCATGCATAGCCTCTGTCCTGCCTGCAGTAAATCTTACAGATTAATCTTCCTCATCCACATGCCTGATCACAACATTACACTGATAAAAAGCCTTCAATGACTCCCTCCCACCTGTCAAATAAAGCCTATCACTCTTTAGCCTGGCATTCAAGGCCTTCCATAACCTGACTCCAACTACATTTTTATAGTTTTCTTCACCCTCTTTTCTTCTCCCCTGTATCCTGTGCTCCAACCACACTCAGAGAATCTCACAATTGGAAGGAACTTCAGGAGCCATCTAATACAATAAACAAGTATTATATGTAATATGTAAATAAGTATTTATATGTAGTAGCATTAAAACAATATTAAATTATTATAGTACTTATATATAGTAGTCTTAAAGCAGTACTAAATTGTATAGAGTATTATTAAAGCAGTATTTATCTATAATATTCCCAATAATTGTTTACCCAATTTCTGTTTGAATGCTTCTAAAATCCACATTTTGTATTTTATATGTCATTTAAATTTTATGTAATGTAAATTTTATGTCAGCATTTAAAATCTACACTATCTATACAGGCAAACTATTTGACTTTTGGACAGTCTTTATTGTTGACAAGTTTTTCCTTATGCTCATACTTTGATTCATGATCTCATCAATATACAAACTCTTCTCCACTGACTCAGATTCCAAACTTCATAATTTTTGCATGTCTTTGAACAAACTCTCCATGACCTTCCTCTACTTCTTTTTAATATCATGCAAATTCTAGTTCAGAGCTCTTGCTGTGCACTGGTTATCCCTCACTCTTACCGTGAGATTGTCTTCCCTCCTTTTCTAATCATACTTGACCTCCATGATTTTTAGACCATTTTTTGAGCACAAGTTATCATTAGTAATGTGTGGTAGTCATTTCCAGTCACAGGGCCAGGTATGTAGCATTCATTTAATAAATACTTGTTGATTGATTGCAATCATGCACTTTTTCATTGCCTTGTGGGTCACCTGAAATATTGATTCTTCTGAAATCATGGTATTTTATGGTCATAACTATATAAATATCCCTCATTTTAATGTGCTTTGTAGATGTATGTATGTATGTGCATGTGTGTATGTATTGTGTATAAGATGTGTGTGCATACATGCATACACACATGCATATATACATATACACATGCACAGAGTGCACACACATCTGCACATGTACAATGTACTGGACATGTGTGTGCTGAACACACACATGCATGTGTGCATATATGCACACAAACATATAGACATGCCAATTGTGTGCGTGCACACATACTACATATGTGTGTGCATCTCATGTGCATATAATATGCACATGTATATGCATATACATGTGCATGTACATGTACATTTACATATATACATGTGGGGAGAGGTTAGGTAATTGGGGTTAAGTAACTTGTCCAAGGTCACACAGCTAGTAAGTGTCAAATGTCTGAGGCCAGATTTGAACTCAGGTCCACCTGACTCCTGTCTTCCTGACACACATACATATACATATTTTTTTTAATTGAAGGTTTGTGGCAACCCTGAATCAAGCAACTCTTTCCACAACCATATTTTTGATAGCATGTGTTTATAACATGTCTCTGTGTCACATTTTGGCAATTCTCACAATATTTCAACATTTTTCATTATTATTATTATTATATCTGTTATGGTGATCTGTGATCAGTGATCCTTGATATTACTATTGTAATTTGGTGGGTGGGAGCAGGGAGGACGCCACAAATCATGCCCGTATAAGGCAGCAAACAACCAATAAATGTTATGTGTTCTGTCTACTCCACCAGACCGGCTGTTCTATTTCTCTCCCTCTCCTTGGGCCTCCCTATTCCTTGAGACACAGTAATATTGAAGAATATTACATAATCTGAGTTGATTAAGCAGTGACAGGGTTTAAAAGAATTGACTCCAATTTTGAAAGAAGTTCTACTGTGGGTAAAATGTTATCACACAGCATCACAGGCTATAGAGAAATCTTTCATGAAAGGAAGAGTCAATCAATGGGGCAAACTTCATTGTTGTCTTATTGTAAGAAATTGCCACTGCCACCCCAACTTTCAGCAGCCACCACCCTCATCAGTCAGCAACCATTGACATTGAGGCAAGAACTGGCAAAATGATTACATTTTGCTGAAGGCTCAGATGATTGTTAGCATACTTTTAGCAATGAAATATTTTTAATTAAGGTCTACACATTTTTAAACATGATACAATTGCACACATTTAATCCTTCAGTGTAAGTGTAAGCCTAACTTTTATATGAACTGGGAAATAAAAAAAAATCATCGGATTCACTTTATTGCAGTGGTCTGGAACCAAACCTGCAATGTCCACAAGATTCAATTCTATATAGTGCTTTGAAATTTGTAAAGGGCTTTGTGCATATTGTCTCATTTGATCCTTACAACAATGTCTGAGACAGGTTCCATTGTTATCCCTATATGGACAGGGAAACTGAGGCTCAGAGAGGCTAACTGACTTGCCTGGAGTCACACATCAAATAAGTGCCTGAGGAAGAATCTGAAGCTTGGTCTTTCTGATTCTGAGTCTTCACTCTATCCACTACCCTACCTAGCTTCTTCCTTGAATATTAGATAGATAGATAGATAGATAGATAGATAGATAGATAGATAGATAGATAGAGAGAGAGAGAGAGAGAGAGAGAGAGAGAGACAGACAGACAGACAGACAGACAGATAGGTAGATAGACAGAGAGATGGATAGAGAGAGATGTATATATCTATATACATATACAAATATGCATGTGTGTATACAGGTACACATACACACACACACACACACACACACACACACATACACACACACACACACACACATATATATATATATATATATATATGTAAATTTTTGCTTTTTGGAGGGGGAAGACAGGACAAATGACTTACCCAAGGTCACACAGATAGTAAGTGTTAAATGTCTGTGGTTGGATTTGAACTCAGGTCCTCCTAACTCCAGGACTGGTGCTCTATTCACTGCATCACCTAGCCACCCATGGTGGGGGAAGGCCCTCAGATATAGGATCCTTGGATATCACTGCAGGGTCTCTCTCATTTGGAGCCCTGTTCATCATCAGAGCTGTCTCCTGTGGAAATACATGACTATGCCCTCCTGCTGAAGTCAGTAAAGCTATAAGGAAGACAATTCTGAGGGGAAACTCCAGTTTTGTCCTGCCAACCATTTTACCCCAAAAATCTATTTCTGCTGCTGCTTGACTCCCCCCTCTTCATCCAGAAGTGGCATCAGAGTTAGAATTCATGGTTCTTGGGGCTGTATACCCTCAGTCAAACTCCTGGGTTTCTGAGCAGAGGGCGCCAACATCCAGACTAGTTGGAAACCAATATCTGTGAAGCTCAATGAAACAAGGTATGCCTATAAATGCTAGCTATTATTATAAAAAAAATTTAAAACAAGGAAAGAAAACATACACATTCACCAACCATTCTCCTTGTAGTTCCATGTATATAACAATCCTTCTAAAAATTAGTACTGGGGATGGAATCAAGCCAATACTCCTGATCCTAAAGAGGAAAAAAGCTGATCAAACTCCAGATCCTCAGAGAAGTAGATTCTTATTCCAGATGCTTAAGCTCAGGTTTGGGGATAGTGTGTATACAACAAGGCTTTCAGACTAAGGAGGAGACGTTTGCATTTATTCCAATGATTTTTACAGGAAGCAAAATCAGGCAAAGTTGCCATGGAGGCTAATTAGCTTGGAAACCCCACTGGTCCCAGCTGGAGCTGACCTTCAATGTTCCTCAGCTCAAATCTCCAGACTTCAAGTCTGGGTTTTTTGGTATGTTTATTTGTTTTTTCCTTGACACTCCTGGGCTTGTGTCCACAGCTTCACCCACCAGAGGAGCTGCCCCCATTCAGACTGCTCCAGCGCCATAGGTCTATTGCTGCTAGTCACAAAGTTATAGAACTGTAGCATGTTAGAGTCAGAAGGGACCTGAAAAAATGATCTAGGCCAACCCCATTCGCATAACAAATCAGAAAACTTTGGCCAAATAAGTAAAGTGGCTTATTCTGCTTATCATGGAGTTAGATTAATTTATTGATGGAGTATAATAGTCTTCTTTGAAAGTTGTTTACCGAAGTCTGACAAAGTCCCTGCTTCCCAGAATCAATTCCCCACTCTGTCAGAAATTCTTTATTTTGTAAAATTCTACCACTAGAGGGTTGTTCCTCAAATTTCTCCATCAGAGGAACTTTTATGGGGGCTCTCAGTCATTCACACTTGGGTGAATTAGATTAATCAAATATCGTCCTCTAACAACTAGTTTAAATTAGCTACAGTAAAGAGATCAGAGTTTTGTTGAGATGGGAGAGAAAGGGAAAGAGAATTTCAGAGCTTGGAGACAGACAGCAAGATTCGATGACTGCCACAGTGAAAGGTTTTCAATAATCATAGGTCAGCATGAGAATACAGGACACCTGGTGGAATCATAGGATTTACTGTTAGAAAAGACTTGAGATATCATTTACTCCAAGCCCCTCATTTTATAGATAAGGAAACTGAGGACCATGGTGGTTAAAGGACTTGCCTAAGGTCACTTAAGTAGCAGAGATGGGATATGAATGCAGGTCCTCTGACTGTGCTCTTCTGCCTATCTGGGCCCTGGTTTTCTAGTTAGAGGACCTGGACATGGATGATGGATCCAGTTACTCCTTTGCCTCAGTTTCTTTGTCTGAATAGGGAGTTGAACAAATTATTTCTGTGATTAATTTTATGAGCTAACTAGATGGTAAACCTTTGTAGGGAATGTTTGAGTTCATCCGTCTAAAGAGGGTTATGGATATACTATTTGGCACCTCCTAGAGTATACTTTTGAACTAAAGGGAGCTAATTCCAAGTTGAATTGGTCAACTGCCATTGTTTCATGTCTCACTGTTTTAAGAGGAGTTACTCCTTAGTTACCCCTTAGGTCACTAAAAGGAAGCTGGCTGATCAACTCTCACCTCCTGCTTTCTTCTAAAGAGATCCCATGAACAATGCTAATGGATGTCCTGTACAATGGTAGAAGATCCCATGAGCGATATTATTGGATGCCTTGTAAAAAAGGTAGGTGAAGTAACTTACATATTCCAATATCTAGATGGTATTGAGAACCTTGTCCTAGTTTTAGAGAGATAGTGCTCACAACCTCTCAAGTACGGAGCAGCCATGAAGAATTAGCTCCTATGGTCACGTTCTAAGAATATCTGTAAGTTGTCTCTAACAGCCCCAACTTCACAAGTCCTAGAATCTGGCCTTCTAGTCAAAAGGGGGAGCTTTAATGCCTTGAGGCTAACTTCAAAAGTGATACTGTTTAAGAGATCCTATTTATACAGAGAAGAGGAATTTCCTGCACAGCAAGCCATTAAGAGAGGAAAAAAGACAATATGTATAGTTTCCAGTATTGAGAAGACAAACATCAGGGGACTCAAAGCCATGATATGTAGAAGTAAAGGACTTAGAATCTTCCCTCCATAATTACAATGATTTAGTCAGATGGACTGGATCAGATAGGAAAGATTACTTTTGGGGGGCAGAGCCAAGATGGCAGTGTACAATCAGCAAGATTTCACAGCGCCCACATAACCATCTCAAATACCCATAAAATATGACTCTAAATAAAATTTAAGACTACAAAACTCACAAAAATACAGAAAACACATCTCTTGCTGAAGGCAGCTTGGCAGGTGGGGCTCATAGCAGCAGACTGGGAGCCAAGGCCAGCCCAGCCTATAACTGTGGCCTGGCCCCAGGGTGGTTAGGAGGAGCCACAGCTGGAGTCTTCAGGAGAGTGGATAACAGGCAGCTGAGGCAGTTTCCACATTTATCAAGCCAGGAGAAATAAGGACTAAAAGAAAGGTCAGTGGAATTCAGCTAAATTTGGGGGAGAAAAGTCGTCCAGCCAAACTGCCCCCAGGGAAAGGAAGCTATGGAAGCAGCAGTTGCCTCCACCAGATTGCTTCAGAGCTCCCGGCCTGCTGACTGCAGGGGGGTCAAGTGTTCTTGCATTAAGCAGCCTAGATCCAGATTGTGGTCTTGGGTAGTGGTCCTCAAGTGCTTTTTCAGTAAGCCAAAGCTGGTGGGGGTAGTAACAGCCCTTTAATAGCTCTAGCAGCTGTGAAAACCCCAGTGATTTGGGACGGAGCTTTCTCCTCTGGAAGCAGAGTTCCACAGAGCCAAAAACCAAATAATTTACTGGCATCATGAGTAGGAAAAGGAAGCAAAGTAAGAATACTGACTGAACTCTAGAATCCTTTCTTGGGGACAAAAAAGGATCAAAACATGGAACAGGAGGAAGACAACATAGTCAGAACTCCAACAACAAATGCTTCCAAGAAACATGAAGATTGCCTACAAGCCATAGCTCAGATTAAAAATGACTTTGAAAACCAAATAAGAGAAGTAGAGGAAAAATTGGGAGGAGAAATGAGAATGATGCAAGAAAGGGTCAACAACCTGACTGAAGAGAATAACACCTTAAAAAATAGATTAACTAAAATGGCAGAGACCCAAAAAGGCAATGAGGAGAAGAATGCCTTAAAAATTCGAATTTACCAGATGGAAAAAGAATCTCAAAAGCATTCTGAAGAGAATAATTCCTTCAGAATTAGAGTGGATCAAAGGGAAGCAAATGACTTTATGAGAAATCAAGACACTATTAAACAGATACAAACAAATGAAAAAATAGAAGGCAATGTGAAATATCTCCTTGAAAAAACCACTG